>CAUYQG010199777.1:0-42140 GCA_963574415.1 Tarsius wallacei | reverse complement strand
CCACGCCCGGCTAATTTTTTGATTTATTGTAGAGATGAGGTCTCGCTTGCCCAGGCGGGTCTCGAACCCGCGGGCTCAGGCAATCCACTCACCTCAGCCTCCCAAAGGCACAGGATTACAGGCTGAGCCACCGAGCCCGGCTTGAAAGCCTATTTTTAAAAAGCATACATAACAGGGCACAGTGGCTCAAGCCTGTAATCCCAGCACTTTGGGAGGCCGAGGTGAAGGGACTGCCTGAACCCATGGGTTCAAGACCAGTCTGGGCAACTTGGCGAGACCTCATCTCTACAATAAATAAATTTTAAAAATTAGCCAGGTGTGCTAGCGCGTACCTGTAGTTCTGGCTACTTGGAAGGCTGAGGCGGAAGGATCACTTGAGCCCAGCGGGTCAACGCTGGGTGTCCGTGAGTGTGCCACTGCACTCCGGTCTGGGCAATGGAGTGAGACTCCAACTCAAAAATATATATATAGAAAAAAATAGCCGGGTTTCATGGTTCAGCCTGTAATCCCAGCGCTTCGGGAGGCTGAGGTGAGTGGATTGCCTGTTCAAGACCCGCCTGGGCAACTTGGCAAGACCTCATCTCTACAGTAAATCAAAAATTCAACTGGGGGTGGTAGCGCACGCCTGTAGTTCCAGCTACTTGGAAGGCTGAGGTGAAAGGATCGCCGGAGCCCAGCAGGGCGAGGCTGTGGTGACCGGGAGCAGCCACTGCACTCCAGTCTGGGCAACAGAGTGAGACTCCAACTCAAAAAAGAAAAAAAAAAAGAAAAAAATAACAGCAAGGTGATAAGCTGGCCCCTAAAACAAGTGTAGGCATGGCAAACATAATATACATCATAACAATGCATAATTTCCCAAAGAGCTTTCATGCATTTCTGAAATGACAGAGTTTGGCTTAAACTATTCTTGACGTCTTTCACTGGAAGATTTACACCAGTTCCCATATAAATAAAAAAAATTGAGCACAGAAAAGTTTAACAACGAACACAGGAGGCCACGGTCAACTTGCAGCAGCGGGATCCTCACCAAGCTCTGCGAGGTCCGCGCCATCTAGCCCCACCCCTGGAATTCTCTGGTCTCAGCCTTCCCACGTCTCGGAGGGCGTCACTTCCCACGTTCCCCCGCTTGGACGTGCTGCCGTCACAGGGCCTGTCTGTGGTCTGTTCCTTGATCTAAATCGATCCTCAGCTGAAGGTTCTTGCCTGTTTCTCTGGCCTAAAACGCTCAGTCCATGTCTTTTTGCACAGATGGCTCTTCCTTGTCTTTGAGAGGTCTTGGCTCACATGCGATCTCCTTAGAGAGGCCTTCCAGGATTAAGCCACCATGTACTCTCTTCCCCACTTCTCACTCTATCTCACAACCTTATCTTGTTTCCTGAAATTACCTTGCTCGTGTATTTCTTTCACTCCTCTAGACCGAAAGCATCTTAACAGTAAGGACTTTCTCTGGTATGTTTATTGATCATGCCACCTGGCCTGATTGAGACACAGGTCTTGGAACGGCCGGTAGGTGGGTAGGGGGCAGGGGTGACTCAGGTCTCCAATCTTCTGTGGGGACTTGGCTTTGGCCCTTCCATTTGCCTGGGATGCTCCGCCCTAGGGTCTTCTGCTGGTGTTTTCTTCTCACAATGTCAGCACAGGGGCTTTAAGGCACTGGCGAGGATCACCAGCGCACAGAAGAGAAGTAGTGACAGCAGACTTTGGAAAAGGGAAACGTTTCTGCTTTTCAATACCGTCTCCATTAATGAGATGCAAATAGAAAACTCCTAGTGAAATAAATTCTACTACTGTAATCTATATGGAAAAAACCTTCAAGAGAAGTGCTAATGTTATTTTGCAGGAGGGGAGAGACAAACCATAACTGTAAGGATTGCACAAAAGCTTTCAGCAACAATTATTCCCTTCAGAGACATGGGATAATTCAAAATGGAAAGAAACCCTTCAAACAACTTCAGAGCAGGACAGTATTTCCGATCTATAGTCATCCCTAAAACACACATGAGATCTCACACTAAAGACAAATGATATGAATGTCGTCAGTGTGCAAAATTCTTCAAAAACAGCTCTTGCCTTGTAGTGCCCAAGAGAATAATACATCCTGGGCAGAAGAAATTCTGCAAACACCAAGAATGTGGGAAAGACTTCAGCAGGAACATTCATTTCCCTATGCATGGGAGTATCCATACTGGAGAGAAACTGCAAAACCAATGGCTGACAATGATTTTTTTTTTTTTTTGTAAAGTTGGAGTCTCCCTCCATCACCCACACTGGAGTGCATTGGCACGCTCATGGTCATCACCCTAGCGTTGGCCTGCTGGGCTCAGGCGATCCTTCTGCCCCACCCTTCCAAGGAGCTGGAACTACAGATGCGTACTACCATGCCCAGCTAACTTTTTGATTTATTGTAGAGATGAGGTCTTGCCAAGTTGCCCAGGCTGTTGTCGAACCCATGGGCTCAGACAATCCCCTCGTCTTAGCCTCCCAAAATGCTGGGATTACAGGTTTGAGACACAGCACCAAGCCGACAATAAATTCTTGGTAGAAACTTTCAGCTCAAAATGTGAAAACACACAGAAGAAAAACACTGCAAATGCAGTAAATTCAGAAAAATCTTCAGCAGAAATGTTAACATTACTGTATATATATATTCACACATACTGGGAAGAAAGTCTATTGAGTGCAATGACTGTGAGGAGTTTTCAAGTCACTCACCCTATCCCATGGAAAAATGTAAGGACAGGTAGAGAGAGAAACCTTTTATGTAATCAATGTCCAAAAGGCTTCAACAATCCTCCTTGCCCTTAGGAACATCAGAAGTCACAATGGAAAGAAACTTTATACACTATGTAGAAAAACCTTCAGGCGCAGATTTTCCCTTGTTCTACACAAGGTAATTAGTATAAGAAAACAAATCTTATAAGGGTTTAAAAAATATCAATAAGGATATATATTTGAAAAATATGATTCAGTTCCAAGTCCATGAAGGATGGAATAAGCAGCATACTCCACCTTGTCTCTCTAAGAGAATGCACAGAGCTTAATTCCGGTTCCCATCTGGCATGTAAGGAGTTTAGAACAAGTAAAAACAACATCTCAACAACAACTAAAAAAAAAAAAAAAATGAAACAAATGAAAAAAATCAACAACTCCTAACATTCTTCAGAGAAGTGAAGTCACAATGTAAACTGTTGTCCCAAAGGTTAGAGACAGGCGAATACAGAGAATCCGCTTGCCAAAGCAGGAACTTCAGTGGGACCCAATACAGAAGTGGGAAAGCCTGAAAGTAGCTGGAGGCCCATGAGGACAAGCCTGAGAGAGAAACGTTCCAAGGGGACTTGTTTCAGAGGGACTCACCTTTTTGTGAGTTTTTATCTCCAGGAACTTAATGAGGTTCTCACAGTGAATGTAGAGGAAAAATTCCCTCCTGCTTCCAGTGGCAGGGAGGGAAAAGTAACCATTTTTAAATGTACCAGAACATGCTATTCTCCTTAAAAAGGCCTACCCTCAGAAGTTGTATTTTAGTTTTAAAGATGTGGGGTACAATTCAGGGTTGGGTATGCAAATGGTCATTATGCAGGTAAGTTCATCAATAAGCTGTGACCCCCTCCCCCGTTTCCCACTACTGCCAATTCCTTTCTTACAGTATTATAACTGTTCAAGGTCCACTTACGAGTGAGAACATGTGGTACTTAGTTCTTTGTTTCTGCGATAGATCATTCAGTATTATAGACTCTAAGTCCATCCAAGTTGCTGCAAAGTTTATAATTTTGTCCTTCTTTATGGCTGCATAATACTCCATCATGTATGTGTACCACTTTTTTTTTTATCCAGTCCTCTTTTAATGGGCAGCAGGGTTGGTTCCATGTTTTTGCTATTGTGAATAATGCTGCAATAAACATGCATATGCAGGTAACTTTTTCGTAGAGTGATTTGAGTTCCTCCTGGTATATTCCGAGTAGGGGGACTGCGGGCTCGTATGGAAGGTCAATTTTTAGATCTTTTAGGAATCGCCACACTGTCTTCTACAGAGGCTGTACGAGTTTACATTCCCACCAACCGTGTAGCAGTGTTCCCTTTTCCCTGTATCCTCTCCGGCATCTGTTGTTTTTTGAGTTATTAATGATGGCCATCCTGACTGGGGTTAGGTGGTATCTCAGTGTGATTTTAATTTGCATTTCTTTGATGACTAGTGAGGCTGAGCATTTTTTCATGTATCTGTTGGCTGCTCATATGTCTTCTTTTGAGAAGTGTCTATTCATATCTTTTGCCCATTTTGTAATGGGACTGTTTGTTTTTTTCTTTTCAGCACGTGTGAGTTCTTTGTAGATCCTAGATGTTAAGCCTTTGTCAGACATAGAGTTGGCAGATATTTTTTCCCAGTCTGTGGGCTGTCTCTCTGCTCTCTTGATGGTTTCTTTGGCTTTGCAGAAGCTTGTCAGTTTGATAAGGTCCCACTTGTCTATCTTATCTCTTATGGCATGGGCACTTGGGGTTTTGATCAGGAATTGGTTGCCAGTTCCAATTTCCCAAGGGTGTCTCCTGCATTTTCTAAGGTTCTTATAGTTTGAGGTTTTACCTTTAGGTCTTTGATCCATTTAAAGTTGCTTTTTGTGTATGGGGATAGGTAGGGATCTTGTTTTAACCTTCTGAATGTGGTCAGTTTTCTCGGTATCATTAAGGTTCTCCTCTCCCCAGTCGTTGGTGGTGGAGGCTTTGTCGAAGATGAGCTGGTTGAGAAATTGAGGTCTTGCTTCTGGAATCTCTATCCTGTACCATTGGTCTATATGCCAATACCAGGCTGTTTTGATTACTGCAGCTTTATAATAAAGCTTAAAGTCTAGGAGTGTGATACCTCCCACTTTGTTGTTGTTGTTGTTTTTGTTGAGGATTGTTCTGGCTATTTGTGGTAATTTATGTTTCCACATGAATTCCTGTATTGGCGTTCCTAGGTCTGAGAAGAATGCTGTTAGTAATTTTATTTATTTATTTGTTTATTTTTGGAAAGTGAGAAAGCAGAATGTATTGAGAGGACAGAAAAGCTCCCACAGTGGGAGGGGACCCGAAGGGTTGCCCTGCTGCTGGTAATTTAATGGGTATTGTGTTAAATCTGTAGATTGCCTTGAGTAGGATGAATATCTTAACAATGTTGAGTCTTCTAATGTATGAGTATGGAATATTTTTCCATTTGTTTCTGTCATCTTTAATTTCTTTGAGCAGTGTTTTGTAGTTTTCCATGTAAAGGTCTTTTATGTCTCAGGTTAGGAAGATGCCGGGGTATTTCATTCTTTTTTTGTGCCTATTGTGAATGGGATTGTGCTTTTTATTTGGGTTTATCATTGGTATATAAGAACGCGACCATCTTTTGTACATTTACTTTATACCCTGAGACTTTGCCAAAGTTCTTTATCAGTGCAAGGTTTCTGACAGATTCCCTTGGGTTTTCGAGGTATAGAATCATGTCTGCAAAAAGGGTAACTCAACTTCCTCTTTTCCTATCTGTATACCCTTGATTTCCTTCTCTTATCTGATTGCTCTAGCTAGGACTTCCAATACTATGTTGAAAGGAGGGGTGAGCGTATCACCCCTGTCTTGTTCCGGTAAGAAATTGTTTTATAAGAGCTAACCAACCTCTCTAGCCATTCTGTCCCACCTAAGAAAGAGAAGAAAAAAAAGCCTGAGAAGCACTTGTGATGTCCACAGTGAGGCTCATCAGAAGACTTGTCCTTATCACAGGACTACAGAAAGCTTCTTTCCCCGCTCCCTCACACGGCATACAAAGGCCTATTTACCACGCCCATCTTTCAGCAACAAAAAAGTATAAGGCATAAAAAAGGCAAAAGATATAGTTCGAAGAGATAAACCAAGGATTAGAAACCGATCTAGCCATAGCAGGGATGTTGGAAGACCTTGCTCCTATAACTGGTTCAGACCATGGATGTAAACAACTATGATTAATATGCTAAGGGTCCTTAATGGAAAAAAGTAGACAACATGCAAGATCAGATGGGTAATGTAAGAAGGGAGATGAAAATTCTAAGAAAGAATAAGAAGTACAGGGATCATAAACATTATAACAGGAAGTGAGAATGCTTTTAATGGGCTCATTAGTAGACTGGACACAGCCGAAGAAAGAATCTCTGAGCTTGAGGATATGTCAGTAAAAACACCTGAAACTGAAAAGCAAAGAGGAAAAAAAAAGAAAAAAAAATTAGAACAGATACACAAGAACTATGGAGCTACTACAAAGATGCAACATAAGCACTGTGGGAATAACGAAAGAAGGAAAAGAGGAACACTTAAGGCAACAAAGACAGAATTTCTCCAAATTAGTATCAGATACTAAACCACAGGCCAGGAAGCTCAGAGTACACCAAGTATAATGAATGTCCCAAACAAACAAACAAAACTGTGCCTCAGAAAATCATATTCAAACTGCAAAAATTAAAGATACAGGAAAAAAAAAAATCTAAAATAAGCCAGGAGAAAAAAACTTTACAAACAGAGAAGCAAAGATAAGAATTATATCTGACTTTCCCTCTTAAACCATACAAAAGTAGAATGAAATACTGAAAATGATAAAATAAAAAACCCACCAACTTAGAATTCTGTACCCTGCAGAATCATTCTTCAAAAGTAAAAGAGAAATACTTTCCTAGAAAAACAAAAATTAGGAAAATTTGTTGCCAGCAGACCTGCCTTGCAAGAAATGCTAAAATAAGTTCTTCAGAGAGAAGAAAATGATACAGAAAGTCTTATTTATTTACAAAGAAAGCAAGCTTGTGAAAAATAAATACTTGACGGTAGAATAAAGCCTTTTTTAATTCTAATTGAGCCAACATTTGTTCAAAATAATAACAGCAACAATATGCTTGATTACGCACACTTGTGTGTATATATATTTTATATATAAGTACACACACACTTATGTATGCTTGTGTTTGAGTAAAATGAATGACAGAAATAATATAAGGAACACAAGGAAGAATGAGAAATATTTTGTTATTAGTTATTTTGTTATTAGGTATTTACACTACCTGTGAAGGGGTATAGTATTATTCTAAAGGGGACCTGAATTAATTGTAAATATATATTGGAAGCTCTAGGCAACCACTAAAAAAAAAAAAGGAAAAAAGTTATAATATGCTAAGAAGGGAAAGAAATTGAATCATATAAAATGTTCAACCAAAACCACTAAAAGCAGAAAAAGATTGCAAGACAAAAATATGGACAATGAAGAAGGGCAACAAACAGAAGCTACATCAACAATCACTTCAAATGTCAATGGTCTAAATACACCAATTAAAAGACAGAGGTTGCCCCAGTGGGTCAAAAAACAAGGCCCCATTGTGTGTTGAAGAAAAAGAAAGAAACCCACTTTAAAGGAGTCAGTTTTCCAAGAAGATGTAACAATCTTGGATGTGGATGTACCCAACAACAGTATCAAAATACACAAGGCAAAAACTGACAGAACTACAAGGAGTGACTGCTGAATCCACTGCCACACTTGGAGACTTCAACAGCCCTCTGTCAGAAGGGACAAATCCGGCAGGCAGAAAATCAGTAAGGACACACATGAACCCAGTAGCACCAACTGGATCTGACACCTATAAACTTCCGCACAACCACAGAAGAACACACATTCTTTCCAAGCTCGCATGGAAAGTTCGCTATGAAAGATCACATTCTGGGCCATAAAGTACGTCTTAACACATCTAAAAGAAGAGAAATAATACAGTGTTTGCTCTAAGATCACATAAGAATTAATCTAGAAATCAGTTCAGCATGACAGCTGGAAAAAAATACTTGGAGAGTAAACAACACACATTGAAATAACACATAGTTCAAAAAAGACATCACAAAAGAATTTTAAAATATTTTGAACTAATGAAAACTAAAGAACAACTTTTCAAAATGTGTGGAATGCAATGAAAGCAGTGCTTAGATAAAAAGTTACAGCACAGAATGCATATGCTAGAGAAAAGAAAGATCTAAAATCAATACTCAGCATCTACTTTAGGAAGCTGGAAAAAGAACAAATTAAATCCAAAATAAGCAGAATAGAAGAAATAGTAAAAATCAAAGCAGAAAAAATGGAATTGAAAACAGAAGTTCAATGGGGGGGGGGGGAATCAACAAAATCAAATCCCAGGTCTTTGAAAAGAGGAAGAAATTCAGAAAGATCAACAAAATCGATAAGCTTCTATCCAAACTAAGAAAAAAACAGAGAAGACGCAAATCACTAATATCAGAAGGGAACAAGGGGCTATCATTACAGATGTTGTGAGCATTAAAAAGATAAGAAAGGAATACTATGAAATAATTCTATGCCCACAAATCTGATGACCTAGATGAAATGACCAATTTCTTGAAGGATACAATCTGTCAAAGTTCTTTTTTTTTTTTTTTTTTGAGTTGGCGTCTCACTCCGTCGCCCAGACTGGAGTGCAGTGGCCGCTCCCGGCCACCGCAGCCTCGACCTGCTGGGCTCCGGCGATCCTTCCGCCTCCGCCTTCCGAGTAGCCGGAATTACAGGCGTGCGCTACCACGCCCGGCTAATTTTTTTGATTTATTGTAGAGATGAGGTTTCGCCTGCCCAGGCGGGTCTCGAACCCATGGGCTCAGTCAATCTGCTCACCTCAGCCTCCCAAGGCGCGGGATTACAGGCTGAGCCACCGAGCCCGGCTCATATTAATCATTTTTGAACTGATTGCTCACTTCAGCAGAGTAATCATTTTAGAATCGGTTAATGATCCCCTCTGATGGCTTTTATAGACACAGGAACCACATATCATGTATCTGTAGTATATAAATATCTGAGATTGTTTTTAATTGTGTGAAGAGGTTTGTCCAAAAGAATCAACACAAGCACAAAACCACAATCAGTGTCATATATAAGGTATAAATTAACATCAAGAAACATAATTACCTTACAGTTGCAATCCATCTTATGTATGTAGGTAATATGCTTCTCTAACGTGAGCACGGAATATTTTCTGAAAGTAGATGCTTTCTCCTGCCGTGTGGAATACGTCTGTATGTGCCTGAGTCCTGCTTCTTTTTGGCAGACAAGATAAATAAAGCAAAACCATCTCCTGAAAAGTACTGGCAGCATATCTGCAGACCATTAATCTTCATGCGTGCTCACTTTGCAGGCAGTATATATGCCACTTTCTACATTTATGTAGGGAACTTCTTCCCAACTTTTCCCCTCTTTCTTCTTCTCACCCACGTTCAACTTTGGTTCTGTCTTGGATCACTCTATTTGACAGATACAGTATCTTTCCACATAATGGTTCAGTGTTGTCAGTATCAGTAAATATTTTGCCTGAATGAATGTGACTATATATTATAAATGTACTAAGAAACCGTTCCCTCTTGACTCATTATTAAAAGCCATAATTTTGCTTATCGCTTTTATTCCTTGACTCTGTCTCTTCCTTTCCCAGACTTTCCACTCTTCTCTTTTGCTTTTCTCTCTTAGTTCTGAACTTCATTAATTCATTCTGTTTTATTAGTCATTATCATCATTTTAATTTCTCGTTTCCTGCACCATTACTTATACTTCTACAGTGGTCAATGGAGTATAGGGGTAAAGTTTAGTTTAAAATATTTCACCTGCATTTCTGCAAAGAAGACCAATTATTCATTTTTTTCAAACAGTTGTTTTTGAAACTATGGAAGCATTTGTTTTTCTTTTGGGGCTGGGGGCAAGGAAAATAGCATATGATTTTCAACTCCCTGCTTTTTTCACATAATTCACTTTTGGCTTTGGGTTTTAAATTTCTTTTCACTGTTTGTATTCCTAATCAGTGGCCTCCTGAACTTAAAGTACCAAAGCGTCACCTACATTTAATGGTTCAGAATCCTAAATTTGATGCTGAAATATATTGCTGATTTTAGTATCTATTTGGAGGTTGCTAAGAGTGACTCTCTCAAACTTTCTGAAATTGCAGAATAGCTATTCCAATGTCATGAGCCTGTGTAACTCATCCACCAGTGCAGTAATTGCTCTAAAAGAAGATGGTGTCAAAGCAATCAGAACTGTAAATTGTAGAATTAAGAGACACTTCAGATCCCTTGAATCCCTCAGAGCCTGGTGTTATTTTTTTTGACTGCCTCTTAAAAGGGCAGTAACGAGCTGTGAGAAATAACTTTTGGCATTAAACCTACAGAATGGGAGGCATGTGAACATTCTTTTGCATTATTCTTTGTTGAGCTATTTTATAGTTTAGAAATGGCTCAGTTGGGTTCTAATTTTTTAGCGTGTTGCTCCAGTTATGTTTTATTTTGGAACACTATGTAGCCATTAAGAGGCTATCAAATGTATATTTCTAAAGCTTCCACTCAAGCAATTAATTAGGGACAAAGTTCTCAGCTATTTGGCAAACTAGGGTTTACTTTGAATGAACTTGGTCAAAACTGTAAAAGTCAAACAACTGATGATTTTGAGTATAGGTTCTAGTTTTAGGGAGAGAAATTGGGAAAGTTCTAGCTATACTGAAATATAAAATTGTAAGTAGGAAACTTTAATATTGTGGAAATTGTATGTTTTTTTTTAAATTTAGGATATTTTCTTAATAGGAGAAGATTGCCTTGAACATTCATGATACTCTAACATTCAGATTTTCATCCTCTTAAAATTCTTTTACCTTTATCAGTCATCAGTCAGCCCCTCATCATCCACTTGTATTTGTTCATTCACTTACAATTTGCTTTTCACTTACTAAATTAATAATATTTACTAAAGGAGTCTTTCATTTCTACTTGTTTCTGGAAGTTTTGCCAATATTATACTGCTATTCCTTTTGACAATTGAATTCATTTTTTTCTTCTCTCTTCTTTATACCCTCCATTTGTGTTTAGCATCAATTTTGGATTATATATATATATATATATATATATATATATATGCATATATATGTGTAGATTTTATTTCTTGTGTCATTCTATTTGCCATATATAGTACATATATATTAAATACTTATAAATATATTTTCTCCCCATTTCTATAATGCCACCTTAGTCAAGGAGCTCATCTCACTTCATTGTATATTATTACCTTCATTTTATAAATGAAAAACTGAGGCACAGAGATGATGAGTAAGTTTTCCAAGACATAAGAAATCTGAATCATATACAGAGAAATGTAGATTTCAGGCTATGTTTGAAAGGCAATGAATGACATGATGTTAAAAGTCATGCAACACATAAAGGAAAAAATGCCTGATCTCTAAAAACCTGAATATTATCTATATTATAACAGCTTGACTTACCTATTACAAGCTTCTACCTTGCAATCTAGAAGAATAGTGATTAGCATGTTGTAACAGCACAACAAAGATCACTTCCATTATTTCTGCACATCAAACATTACCCATTATATAAGACTTGCTAAATGTTTACTTTTATCACCCAATCTTCCTTACTGCTTCCTAGAAGAAAATAATATCTCCAGTCCAGGATTGTAATACTTTATCTGTCTTTAACAGTGCTTTACTTTTAAATGTATATTATACATAATTTTGTCTGTGTATACCATGTCATGGAAACCCAATTTCCATGCAGGAGTTGTTTTGGATCATCTTAATTCCTATAATACTGATCATATATTAGGCACTTAACATGTATTTGAAGAAAAGTAATTACATATTATTTTTATGATTTTCAAAAATGTGAAGGGATATGTCTACCATTTGGCTCTTTGACTCTTACTTTTTAGGCTGTAGATGCATGCATCTGATGCATGCAACTGAAGAAAATGCTGTTTTTTCCTTCATGGAAATGGGAAAACAAATCCTATTGACATTTTGGCGCTCAGGGGCACTCACCTCACACAGAAGTTGAGGGACTCACAGTTGTTCAGCAATTCAAAGAACTATCACTTCAAATTTGTACCTCAAAATATGCAAAATCTCTACAAATTATAGGCTTTTGTATTACCTTATGAGAGCTGAACCACAAGTATGGGGTCTGAGAATGCCAACGACCTACTATAACGGTTTTTGCTCGTTTATCAGAAGCGGTCTCCCCTCTACTCTCAATGCTACATCGGATGAGCAGGGCAGTTTGCTTCTGGACTAAATGCTCAACCACATTCTCTTGAGATTTACTTCATCTCTTGCCAAGAGCCCGTCATTTCAATCCCCAGTTTATGCTTGGACTGGAAATCTAAATCCGATTCTTCAAAAACATCTGTTCGGCCAGCTGCTCACTATTCTTATACTCAGTATTAATCCAAAGCAAAGTTAAACTATCACCTTGTTCCTTGGTTTCAAGTTTGCTGACTAAGACTTCACAATCCCCTGTGATACTTCCTAATTTATCTAGGTATCCACTCATTTATCTTTTGTTGATTCACCTAAGTATTAATTGAATTCATTTTCTATTGAGCCCCTAAAACATGCTGGCAGGGTGCTAAGAACCAAGAAAAACTGGTGAATAAAATTGACCATGGTTCCTGTCCTAGCAGGGAAGTTTGATTTAGGTAGAATCATTTCTTCCCACCTAAGTCAGGGTGCAGACTGCCATTTTGCTAAACTTTCCATCTCCCAATAGTTATGGCCACCTGGAATCAATGGATACCCCCATTTTATCATGTGGGTTAATATAAATCCATTTCTAATTCTTCAACATAATTTAGCAGACCATATTTATCCTGTTTTATTTTTTCCTTTCATATTGGACATTTGATATATTGTCTTTACTCTTGATAGTTAGTAGAAAGTTTCTTCATTTTATGGGGCATGTAATTCATCAACCTTCTGAATTTCTTCTTCATGACTAACAACTCACTAACTGTGGAAAATTTCTCATACCTACCCTATGGCAGTGTCTACTCCACTAATGCAGAATTTCTGCCTTTCTTCTTTGTGTCATCTCCCTCCCCACTACTCAACCTCATGGTTCTGATTAGTGCTGCTCTCTACTGCCTCAGTTCTCAGTGGGAGTAACTTCATACCTATGCTGCAACTTTATTACAGCCTATATACTGCAGCCGTGTTTCCTACCTGATTGGTCTATACCAGCTAGTACCAGGGTGAGCGCGTCTGGAGACGGTGCTCTGTAGCACAAAATTGGCTGTCTTCAATTCTGCCACATACATTCAGACAGGGTCACAGCCAACATAGTGAGACCCCATCTCTACAAAAATAAAAGTAAAAAAAAAAAATGTTAGCCCAGCGTGTTGGCACACATGTGTGGTTCTAGCTACTCAGAAGGCTGAGAGAGGAGGATCACTTGACCCCAGGAGTTCGAAGCTGTAATGAGCTATAGTCATGCCACTGCACTCCAGCCTGGACCAGAGTAAGACCATGTCTCCAGAAAAAAGGGGGAGGGGGCGTGCCACAGAAGCCTGTCATTCCGCCTCTAAGTTGTGATTCAGTTTACGTAGATCTCCAACTCTGCTTTTATATTTATTACCCAGATGCTGAAATTATGCACTATTTAGCATTCTGCAGAACTGGCTATTTATTTAACTTGCTTTATATCTTAATACTGATGAACAAGAAGTTCTTTTCATTTAACTTGCTCTCAATGTTTAGTCCTAATGTTTTGCCATTATAAACATATAAAATATTCATAAGGAAAAAGGTGGGAATATAATGAATGATTAAACTCTGCATGAAAGGAAGAGAAAGAGAAAAAGTATCCCTGACAAAAATATGTAAAAATAGTTTAATGAAAAATCCTACATTTTTACTGAAATCAAATTATTATATTGCTCTGCATGAAGCTATCGAGAAATTCAATTCATATATTTTTAAACTGTAAAATAGCTGTTTATCTCAGCAATTTTGACTTCAGTCTGAACAATCATTCTAGAAGTTTTATCCATTAGTTGGTATTTTAATCCAATCTGTGGCTATTTTATATTTTATGATGCTGAAAAAGAAGCTTGTTTTCTTATTGCCTTTTTTATTATTTTCTATTCTTCATGATATTTTGCTAATTGTTTATTCAACTTAGATTTCTGACAGAATGGAAGTTAGGGAAAGCTAAATTTAAATGAAACATCTAGGTGTTTCTTTTGCTAATCTCAATGCCTAGCACATAAAGTACTTCTCAGAGGTATCTTACATGTTTCATTGTAAAGTGAGGTCATTTTTACCCTTCATTTGGGGATTAACTTATTATTGTTAATCTAGAATTAGGATATTCTTGACTGTTCACACTAAATGGAGGGAAAAAATGATAAAGGCATCTCTGCTAGTCAGTAGGTCACGGAGAACACTTTCTATATTTACTGTAAATCATTAATTCTTAACCTACTTTACTATTAGAATCACCTGTGAAATGCTTAAACATTTAGATTTGTTCATGTAAAGAATCAGATCTCCAGTAGCATAGAATTTTGGCAAAACCCCTGTAGTAGTTTTTCTCACTTACCCAGAGCAACTTCTTTTCTGTACTTACCACCCTCATCCCCTTATTCTTTTTAGAACAGTCACATTTTTTTTCCTGGAACTAATGCACATACAATCCCATTGCTCCAATAGAAGTTGACTTGTTTGACCTCAACTCTTTAGCCACAGTTGACCTATCCAGGCATAGTCAACCAGCCTAAGGTATACCTTGCCTGCCTCTCCAAATTAGTCCAATAATTAACTGACTTGAGTTTAGCCAATTCAGTATTTTTCCAGAACATTTCAAACCACATGACAGAATATGTTCTCTACTGATAGCAGGAGCTGGATGAGGATGTGAGAACCAATACATTTTGTGACTCAATTTTTCCCCTGTGAAAGCCTAACTACATTGAGAAGATGTAAGCTGACAGCCAGAGGAGAACTTCAAGATACAGGGAGAAACAGAGTCACAGAAGTATTAGAAGTTATTGATTGTCCTTATTCTGGAATATGAACTTGACCCATTATCTTCTGTTGGTCTGTTGTTCATCCTTTGTCTGGATATATTAAGCCAATACATTTCAATCTGCATAAACTATTTTGAATTCAATAGTAGTTATTTACATGCTAATGATTTTAGTAGCACTGCTTTAAACCACCCTGGTCTTCATCACCGAAGAAATTTCAATTGTTAAATCCAATCTAATATTAAATTATGAATTTCCCTTCTGTTCCTTTTCTACTTCTTTTCTGCATCTCAGGTCTTATGTACTGGAAAGTTATAGCCCACACATCAAGCTCTAGAGTAAATTCCAACCTTTTTGGTGGAAGATGTTTAACTAGCTTCCTTCATTCTCCACACTACCTCATTTGTGCAAACAAACGACTTTTGCTGTTTTGTTAACCTTAACTCAGTTTCCTTCATCATCCTATACTTAGTAATCCGACCACTCAGATAACTTAGATTCTGCTTTGATTTCCGGATCTCAGTCCTTGTTCTACTGAATTGCCTGATATCCATTTTCATTGCTAGAAATGACCTATCTTTTTTCTGACGTTTGCCCTCCACATGGACCAGGAACTTACTAATAAGCTATGGTCAGTGATGTGACCTCCCACATACCATCAATTGAAAATATGACTGACTGTCTGCCTCCTTAACTCGTTGGAATCACCTATCTTGGACTCTCAATTCCAGTTTTTTGAAGCCTCAACCAGCATCTCCCATTAAATTGTGGAGCTTTCTCTTCCCTTAAATTGCCAGATTTTTTTTGGAATCAGATTTGAGATTGGCCATAACCTTTGTCTAAGACTTTTCCTCTGCCTCCAGGCTTTAGAGATGAATTATTTCCCAAATACCCACCCCAAACTGGTGGGCACGTCCAACTCTTAGCACACTGTTTTACCTGTTTTACTTTTGAGAATAATTGGCAATACTTTTAAAAATTCTCAGATGTGACTCTGCTGAAGTAATAAAAGACAGGAAACAATTTTTCACAGATGGAAAAAATAGGCAAAAGTTGTCTGTCTTTGAAATCAACTGAAATTTTTAAAAAATGCCTTCATAAGGTAAAGATGTTAAAAATGTAAATAATTTATATTGTGATGTTTGTAGAACCATTTTGCAAACATCAGATTTACAAGATCTTATGTTGTTTTGATATTACAAATTTGGACTTGGAAATATGTTAACAATTATTTTTTAAGGGAGCAAGAATTAAAAAAAAATAACAATCATGTTTTGTGGCCTGTTAAGGATGTGGTCTGTGGGCAATTTAAAGTAAAACTTTTATCCTACTTCCAGAGTGCTACATTCCTAGCTCCCTGTTAACCGGGATCCCTGTTTCCCTGGAATCTCTCAGTGTTCTTGAACAGAGTGTCGCATCTAAGATCTGCTGGTTTCCTGGAAAAACAATGGTAAGCACACACCACAGGCATTTTCTCTAATCTGTGTCAGCTCTGACACATTTAGAGGAAACATTAGATTTTCTATCATATATTTCAGTTTTTCTTGTGGGTCCATTAAAATAATTATAGACATCCACATGCATAAACACACAGTGACCTTACTGAAAATGCTCACAGATATGTAGAGACAACAATATCTAAACAGATATTTACAATACAAAGTGGCAAATGCAGCAAAAGGAGCATGTGCTGAGTGCACAACTCATTCTTGGACGGTCTCAGGGAGGAGTTATGGCTACAGAGCACCAAAGAATACTTCTCATAGCAAGTGAAGTCCAACAGCATGATTCTGGAGGATGAAGAGTATAGACCTTGGGTAAGAGGAAGTATTCCAAGTAAATGACATCAGTAAATGCTAACAAAATTTAATGCTATTTTATTAAGAAATCATAAGTAGGTTGTTATTGCTAAGGTCTAAAATATGATGCGGTGTTTTGTCAGCTTGGGCTGCTATAAAAAATACCATAAACTGGGTGGCTTAAAATACAATTTATTTCTGACAGTTCTGTAGGTTAGAAATCCAAGACCAGGCCATTGCCTTACTAGACTCTGGTGTAGCTATATGCTCTGTCTCCATGTTTCCTGGCTTTGGTCTCCTCCCTATCTTGGGGAGGTGAATCTTCTCTTTCTTTTTTTTTTTTTTGAGTTGGAGTCTCACTCTGTTGCCCAGACTGAAGTGCAGTGGCTGCTCCTAGCCACCGCAGCCTCGACCTGCTGGGCTCCGGTGATCCTTCCGCCTCAGCCTTCCAAGTAGCTGGAAATACAGGCGTGCGCTGCCACGCCCAGCTAATTTTTGGATTTATTGTAGACATGAGGTCTCACCAAATTGCCCAGGCGTGTCTCAAACCCGCGGGCTCAGGCAATCCACTCACCTCAGCCTCCCAAAGCGCGGGATTACAGGCTGAGCCACCAACCACGGCTGAATTTTCTCTTTCTTTCTCTCATTCTCTCTAGTTTACTTTCTAAATAAACTATATATTTTAATAAAAAAAAAAAGAAGTCCAAGACCAGGTGACCAATAGAGTCAGATTTTGGTGAGAGCTCCTTTCCTGGCTCACCACCTTCTTGCTCTGTCCTCACCTGGCAGAAAGAGAGTTAATTGGTATTATCAAAACAACATAAGATCTTATAAATCTGATATTTGCAAAAAATGGTTCTACAAACATTACAATATAAATTATTTACATTTTTAACATCTTTACCTTATGAAGGCATTTTTAAAAAATTTCAGTTGATTTCAAAGACAGACAACTTTTGCCTATTTTTTTCCATCTGTGAAAAGCTGTGAAAATTCTCTTGCCTGTTTCATAAAGGCACTAATGTCATTCATGAAGGCTCCATCCTCATGACTCAATTTATCTCCCAAAGGCCTCACCTTCAAACACTATCACATTGAAATGAGGGTTTTAACATATGAATTTGGGTGAAAGACAAAAAATCTTCAGCCACTGTGGGTATAAGTGATGTTTTCAGGTAGTTTGAGACTAAGTTTGAGAAGATAAGGCTGAAGGTAGTATCTGGAAAGTAAACAAGATTAGATTATAGATAACTTTGTTGTATGCTATACCAAGGGACTTAGAATTTACCCACAAGACATGCATGAGTTTAATAAAGGAACTTCAGAAATGACATGCTGCATCAAATTTTCTTCTGAAGAGATCACCATATAGGAAACTCAATAAATCTTCCTCAGCTGATGAAAACTAGTTCAAGCAAGTTGCTAATTCTAGTTAATCTTCTTAAAATGTGTATTAAGTGTCATATAAATAATGGAACAAACTATTTTATCTTTTTTTAAATAAAAGTAATTTTATGAAAACAAGTTCATTTTATCATTTAGATTTTATTTTTAGTTCTGTAGTAGTTCTTGTAATTAATAATACCATAAACCTTAATACTTTTGGTGTACATTTTTTCTATAAAAGTATGGGATACATGTTTTCCAAATTCCCCTAAAAGTTACATTTGACTATAATATCACTAACTTTAGGAGAGTCAAATTTGTTTTTTTGTTTGTTTGTTTGTTTTGTTTTTTTGAGTTGGAGTCTCTTTCAGTCGCCCAGACTTAAGTGCAGTGGCCGTTCCCGGCCACCGCAGCCTCTACCTGCTGGGCTCCGGCGATTCTTCTGCCTCAGCCTTCCAAGTAGCTGGAACTACAGGCCCGCGCTACCACGCCCGGCTAATTTTTTTGATTTATTGTAGAGATGAGGTCTCGCCAAGTTGCCCAGGTGGGTCTCGAATCCGCGGGCTCAGGCAATCCACTCACCTCAGCCTCCCAAGGCACAGGATTACAGGCTGAACCACCGAGCCCGGCCAGGAGAGTGAAATTTGTAAATGTGGTTGAAGATTTTGTTATTTTTTTCCAGAGATTTATCTCAATGCATTGATATTAATACCATTTTAATTATATTTCTAAAATTGCTAAATGACTTAAGCCTAATCAACCCTCATTTGAATAGCTTTGTGTGTGATTTGTACTTTTACTGCTCATTCACACAGGACTTCTCATTGAATTGGGGTGAAGGGGGCGCTTTCCTGAAGAGAAAGCGCTCATAATAGATGCACACAACTATGATAATCACCTAGTGATTATCACTCCTACAATTGTGCAGTGTACAACCTGCCCAACTCTTTGTGATTATCTTAGTACTTGAAATCTTTAGGAACATTTTCATCTGCTCTATAAAATCCTTTTTCTCCTGGAAAGTAAATAGAATCACTTTGGAATCAATTTGCATGGCATTTTCATTATATCTCCTAGATATGTGCAACTATATTCTACATTTAAAGGCTAATTCTTCAAAGGCGATAATGGAAAGCACAGAGTAAGATACTAGTTTTGAGAAGATAGCAACTTTGAGAAGAAATCAGTTTTGTAAGTGATTAGATAATCAATTAATATTTTCTGATGACAACTTGACTTCTCTACACAAACTCTTAAATGCAAGGGGTTGGATAGGGTACACTCATATGATAAAGATGATCTAAGAACAATAGAGAGAAAGGGGCATGTGGGAAAAACACAAAAAGTACTTGGAATACACTACTTACAGGGGTTGGTTATTTGTGAATGTGCTAGGAGAATAAAGGAATTTCACATGGAAATCTTAGATAATGTTAGCATTCCCTGCTTGGGAACATGATGTGGGTTAACAGGCTTTTCACCACGTTAGGGTATGTAAAGGGAACAGCAAATTTAGAGTGGGGAATAGGATGAGTTCTGTTTAGGCTGTAGATTTCTAGAAGGCTGTGGCCTATTCAGACAGACATGCCTAATGAAGATGGGAATACCTGGTTCTAGATTTTGTAAGAGAAGACAAAGCTGGGATGGAAACTTAGGAGTCACCAATGCGTGGGGCTCGATTTGGAAACATGGTAGAAAAAAAAAATGGCTCTTACATAGAGGATGCACACTGACAAAATGCTGAAGACAGGAGCCTAGGAAACAGTCTTTCCGTACCAAGTAAAAGAAAAGTTCTGACTGAGGATGACAAAAGAAATTCAGAAAAGGAAAAGGAGAACAGAGACAAGTAGGGTTTGGAAAACTGGATGATGAAGAAGGCAGCACGAAGTTTCCGTCACTCAACAGTGTCAAATGTCATAGAAAGGTGAAGTAAAGGAGGAATTGAGGGAGGTCTCACTTGAGTCCAGGGGATCTAAAAGGACCCAATACATAGATCCAGTTTTCCTTGGCCTACCCTGAATGAATTTGACCAAGGATAAGGAAATGGACTAAAACAGTAACAACAATAAAAAAATGATACAATTACGAAGGCAAAAATAACATGGCGGATGTGGTTCACTGTGAAACTAACAGAACACAAGAATAGGCAACCTGGCTTTCCCAGTCGCAGGCAACACTAGACTGGAGGAGGTCTCTCTGCATTTGGGAACTGTTCCCTGAGGAAAACTCAGAGACAGAAAGTGAGGTGGAGAATGTGAACAAAAATGGGAGTGAGAAAAAGAGATTTCAGGCAGATGAGAGTCAAATAAAAATGTCACCTTTACTCTGAACACTGCTGCTAGATGTGTGGAAACATGGACCTACACACACCATTCTGCAGGGCTAACATTTTCCAAGCTGTCAAAGTGAATCTGCCTGGCCCTACCTTTACCCTCCCAGAGGAGCAGAGTTGACCTTGCTGAGTCTGGGCATAAAAATAGAGACTACCTGGAGATGGCCTGCTGTATGGGTATGCCACCAAGCAGTGGCATAAACCCCATACTCCTTGGAATTTATGATTTATGGCTATTATCATGAAATTCTTAATGTTATTTTTGAATCTTTGCCAAGTCCAACCATGGCTCATCTCTTGCCATCTCCCCACCTCCTCCACGACAGGTTTGTAACTCCTGGGTCTCTGGCTCCCCAGGCTATGTGCCTCTTACGTCCGCCATTGCTTAGACACTGCTGCTTCCCACTTCCCCAGCCCCCAACACCATGGGGCCAAGACATAGACACTGGATCACACAAGGACACCCTGACACATTTTGAGGTGCGACGTGACAGCTGTCATCCTTGTCCAGTGCTGGAATTATTACTGGGTGACTAGGGAGGGGAGAGAGGGAATTCTCTTGCCCACTAGGGCATGAAGTAGTTACATCCCCATGTGGAGATTAGACTTGCTAAAAGAAAAACTAGACAAGATAAATTTGACAGCTTATATGAGTAAAAATGATTCATGAATCTAGTAGCACTAAGAACCAGAAGAGGCTCATAGAGCTCAGTCCTGTAATGTGAGGCTTTAGAGGCTGAAGACAAAAGCCAGATAGAGAAAGCCAAGGTAGCTGATTGACCACAGTTGGGTGCTTGTCTCAGTTGGACATGGTGTGATGAGGCATTTGTCTTATTTGCCTCATGATCTGATCTGTTGACTGCCTGTGATTGGCTGAAACTTGGCTGTCTGCTATACCATTCTAAGTTAGGTTTGGTTGGTTTATTTACAAAGTTATGTTGCACAAAGTCCATGAGTAGTATCAGGACAATCACCTTCTGTTTATTTAAATGAACAGAGATTGCAGCTACTGGGTGGTCACCCCGTGACATAAGTTCAAATTACAGGTGGCAAGTCATGGAAGGGAGAGATCGACTGCCATCCCCAAACCACCCCCAGGGCAGGATGCACCAGTCCTAGAGCAGGGGAGAGGGGACCTCATAAGGAGTGTCCTGTTGTGTGGACACATGGAGTCACAGGGCAAGGCCAGGCCCCCAGGAGTCTGTGTCTGTGCTGGCTGTTGATACCCCATCATCTAAAGGAGCTCAATGTTACATAACAGGTAAGACACCATGATTGATAGGTTGAGAGAAAGAACACAGAAGAAAGGAAACACCGTATACTTCAGTAGCATATTTTTTCTTTTCTATGAACGAGGGGCTCCACCTGTTCATTTTGACCTGGGTCGTGTAAATTATCAGGTCAGCACCTGAAATACCCAAGTAGGGCTGAGACATGCATTCCCTCTGCCTTTTGCATAACTCACCAATTTGGGAGTCACCAAAGGAGTGCTGAGGGAGTAGATTGAGGCCCAGGGTATAATTCAAAAGGAGGTTCCTTCACATGCAATCAGAGTGATAGAAAGGAAAAGCATTCCTGCTCATGAGTCATCATTAACTTTACATAGCTATTTCAGACTGAGAAAATAGCAGCTATGTTGTCACAAGGAAAACTCGTATATGGCTAAGGAGAGCTAGAGCACTTGATTTTTTCTTTGGTAGTAGGGCCAAGAAGAGTGGGGAAAGTTTTGAAATGATCTCTTTTCCCCCCGAGGCATCTAAACTATTCTCTGCACATGCCCATAATTGTACTTGCGCACAGGCATGCTCTATATTGGCATCGAAGACTGTGATGGGGAGGTGGGGCAGAGTCTGTACTGGGTATTCTAAAGTGACTCATGAAGATGCCCCTAAGCCTTTAGGATCTGAAAAGAGCCTATCCAGAAGTACTCCCATAAAATCTTCTGTAAAGTTAAACCCTGTCTCTTAAGGTAAAAATGAAAAGAACAATGAAGGAAGAATTGCTTTTGGTCCAAATGAGTCTGACCAAAGCAGCCTATGCCCAAGAGATCTCCAGTCCCAGTACTGTAGACTATTAGCTGGGCAGCCAGCAAGACTCTTCAGTTAGTGAGAAGGAGTCTGCCGCCTCGTCAGAGACACCCTAATAAGCAGAGGACCTGTTGGCATCAGTACCTCTTTCTCATTTGCTCTAATGTTCTGGGAGGCCTCCAGGCACTTGTAGCTGCTCAACCTCACTGGAGGGACAAAGAGGAAATGGGCACGATTGAGCTTTCAGAGTCTGGGCTGAATGGGCATGTCAATTCCTGCTTTAGTCTCTATGGAGTGAGTACAGTAACTGAATCAACCACTCCTGGGGAGCTTGGAAATTACTGGAAAGCCAAAATCATGGTGGGGAGGAGGGGAGCTAGAAGTAAAATACACAGGGCTTGGAGCCAGAGCAGTTGGACACTCACATAAAGGTGACCCAGGGGCTCCTCAATCCTGCAGCGTACCCATTACTCATTCTTTGGCAATAAACCTGGAATTCAGCACTCTGGTGCTCTCTGGGCTTCTTCCTCTTATTTCCAAAGTGATTGGCCATACTTCCCTTTGCTGATTTAACTAGCAGGTCAGCCTTTGGGAAAATGGTGTTAAAGAGAGAAATCTGTAAAATGACATATCATTTGGTGTGATTTTATGTGTTTTAGGAAGTTTTGGAAACAGCAGCCTATCTGTCCCCTTGTGTCTAACTCAATTCTCTAAGCAACAAAATTTTAGACACAAACCACTCACACTCTTCAAATGGCTCACTTTCAAAAGAGCATAGGAATTTTATTCCTTGGACCAACTGAGGAGAGAAAGAATGCCACAGCACTCAGCAGGGCAATTCAACTTTCACCAGCTGAGGCAGAGTTAAGCCTTTAGAATTGTTGCCCCCTAAAGGAAAATAAAACATGAGGAGAGGGAATTAAGATGATCTTGCGTCATTAAGCAGTCATGTGCGTTACTAAAAGATGTTGCTTTCTTATTGGGACTATTAAGTATCACTTTGATTAATGGTTCCTGAGAGTTAAAGGCCAGAATAAAGACAAAAAAGAAACACAAAAATATCAAGAATTTTTTAAAAATCAGAACTGGAAAGAATAGATGTTTCCCGCAATAAATGTTAAAAGTCATATTTGCGCTTACATATATGTACATAAAAGACACATTTAAAACAGAGGAGAGAATCTCCTCTCTTATAAAATTACTTTTATAATTTAATGATTCTCTCTAGCTTTTATGAACCCTCTTGTGTTCTGCAATAATTTACAACAGTGGGTTTGACTTTTAATCAAATGTATGGGTTTGTAGTCACAATAAAACATGCACTGAAAAAATGGTCTTGGAAACTTTTGCACTCAGCTGGGAGTGGACATTTCCTTTTCAAATAGAAGGGGGTTGAATTGATGTATTAGGATTTTTGTGGCATAACAAAAATGGGAATGGGGCTGACAAAGCAGTGTACTTTGTCAAATATTTCACATTTCCATTAGACAGAGTTGGCTTCCAAGTTAGCACCAAATTGGTGGGGGGGTGTGTGGTTGTGAATCATACATTTTGTTTGTGACAAAACCCTTATTTTATGATAGCCAATGTCTTGGATTAAGAGGCAGTTCTTAGCGCTTTAGTTTGAAGAATGTGTTACTTAGGTAGATTTTTAATTAAGAGGAATGTGGTATGCAAGATTATGACTCAGCTCTTCCTGAAGACCTTGGGAGACCAGAAAGCAAGGCAGATGCCAACAAACAGATGTAAGGAGGCTGCCCAGGGGCATTATATACAGGGCCACATACTACCTACATCATACGTTAATGACAATGTTGTAAATAATGTTGGAAATTTTGAGGGAAAATATAGTTTGGCACGGTAATACCCAAGATCTTTTATTGCCATCAATCAATCAGCTAACACATTGGTCACTCAAGTACTCACAGCAAGAGGGATACCCAAGAAAAACATGCGAAAGGCCAGAAGTCTAACACCTGTACTGAAAGCAAGGGCTGTCTCTGAAAAGTTTAAGAAGGAATAAATGGTCCACAAGTCATTTTGAAAAACTCCTTGTATGTTAATTGCAGCCATCCAAGGTCACAATGCTCAGGTGTGCTGTCTAGGATCACACATATGGTGAAATCTTCTTTCTTGAAGTACAGTGAGGTGAATTTAAAATTAACAATCTATTTACCTGTCATTTTACAAGAAATTCGGAAGTTTTATCTTTGCCATTACCTCCAAGTGATAGAAACTATAGTTTTGATACAAAAGTAAAATAAAATCAAAAGAGAGAGAAAGAGAGAGAAATTTGGTCCAGATCAGAGTTTCTTCTGCTTTTAAGGAGAATCTGAAGTCAGATTTACATTTGAGCTATTGACTTTTTAAAGCTTATTTTCAGCAGTCCAACATCTGCCTTATCACTTCATAGCTTTACTGCCACTACTATCTAATTGCAGAGAGAGACATGATGTGTGAGAGAGGGAAGAAGGAGAGAGAGGGAGAGGGACGTTTAAAAATCCATTCTTTGTACTAAGAGAATCAGAAAGATAAAGAGAGTCTGAAAGAATATCAATTGTTTTAGAAAGCTTATATGTGCAACTGGGCAAAATTGATTACCTTTCCAAAATACTCCAAAAAAATGGAAAATTAAAAAAAAAAATCTCCTCATAGAGTGATTAGGTGTAGTTGAAGCTGTGGAAGATTCTTAACATAAAAACAGGTTCACAAAAATACCAAATATGTTGGCACTATGGAGGTCTTACTAGAGGAAACATTTTTGTTATAATATTAGATTCCTAGAAACCCAAAATCAAGAGATCAGAGAAATTCTGTATGTCTGGGAAAGTGTAAGGAATAGTTTTAAACATTCTATTCAGGGGAAATAGGGACTGAATCATTTTTACTAAGAAATGGTCTAATACTTTATGTTGTGTCAGAGTCATAAACATTTTACATTAATAAGGGATTCTGAACTTCTGCCATCAAGGAAGTTCAGATTCTATAGTTATACAGGTTTTTAAAACTGTAAACTTTTAATTATGTGATTGCTATTTATTTACCTGGATCAGAAAATGTTAGTACCTTCCATTCAATAAGGCTAAATTTAACATCATTGAAGAAATTAAAGCAAAGCTCCTGCCTCACTGCACAAATCAAAATATTGGATCTTCCAGTCAAACTCAGTCTTCTTAACTTTTAGTTTGAATTAATAGCTTGAAATGCCTTGTTAACTTTGGTGGAGCTATTTGGAACAGATTTATTTCTGCACACTCAGGTAATTGACTTAAATGCGTAAACAAATCTCTTTATCCAAGACAGCTATCTAAATGCATCAACTATCTGGTTTCATTTTACATAAATCCAATTGACTTCCATGTGGCTTCTTTGCATTTTATTTGTTTGTTTTTCTGTAATAACTACCTGGATGGTGGGAAAGGTACTCAGTTGTGAGCACAGATAACCACACCTTGAAAAGCATTTGCTTCCAGTTTGGGGTGCAAGTTGAGTTTTATTCTGAGCCATTCTGGATCTCAGGTCAGGTGTCTGACTTCCATCTGTGGTGTGTTCTAGAAACCCCGGGGACAGATCAAGTCCCCCACACACCTGTCGAACCATGCAACATTAGAGCTTGGTGTAGAGGGAAAAAGGTAATTTATTTTTCTTTGAACCCAGCTGGCATACCACATTCTTCTTGAAGCAAGAGTATTGACCATTCATGTAATTTTAATCTGGGTTAATATGCATTTTTAATAAAACTGCAGATGTGTTCTTCTTCATACATGACCAACTCTATAGTGTCACTCATTGCTCAAGTTTTCTTGCTCATATGTTTATGGGAAATAACTATGTTATAAAATGTGTAGTTCTTTGATGAACGTTGCCTTTTGAAACATCTTGTCTTCCTCTGTGTAAATGAAATCCTAAAATTATTAATTATCTCTGTAAACTGCACATCCCAGGATCTTATTAAGGACTCAAAAATCTTCCTTGGTTGAAATGTAGCCGGCTGGGTAAAAAATTTTAATGGCGAAGGATTTTGAACAAACCGGAGGAAATTTCCTTGAGTGCACGGCTGACAGTTCATTGTAACTGTCAGATGTGGTGCTGTGGCCACGTGGTCTCCTCAGACAAAGCCCCAAGAACATGTCATAGCTTTGTTAGAATATGAACAATATCTAAAGTCTAACAAGTAAAAGAAGTTTTTCATTAAAGTTAACTTAACCACCATTTCCATGGAGCGATGGCTGTTTTTGTACCTTTGAACAATTGCCTGATTTCCATGTCTGCTGGGAGATGATTATCCTCAGCTGCTTTATACTTCCTGGATTTGGTTGGCTTTGTCAGACTCTCATGCTCACTCATGATCTCTGACTTGTAAAACACCACCCTTTTGCTGTCTCTCTCTACAAGTTTTGACTCTTATTCTCAGCCTTGCCCCTGGATCTCCCAATAGTCACAACAACTTCATTCGGTTAACACTTCTGAAGGAAGAATCAGACATTGGCATTGATTTGCCGCAAATATCCTTAGGTTAATATGGAGCTTACTGGAGCCTGCATTCACATCAAACCCTACTCCCTTACAGTGTTAATGTGTGTAATATCTATCAATTTACTCATATGAATATTGAGTTTAAAATAATGTGTCACAGTGAATGTCATATGGTGCCTGCCACCAAGGGTCTAACCATGAGGTTGGAAAGTAGAGAAGAGAGAACTGAGACTATCTGACTACTTAGAGCTGAAACGTTACCACTGAAAACTAACACCTCTGTCCACTAGATAGTATCTTTCCAGAAAATTATTTCCTGGAAAGATAACATTAATCACAGGGAAATATATAACTTTGCTGTTTCCTTCAAGAAATTTTTGAAACATAGTTTATTTGATCAAGAGATAAATCTCCTGGGCATATAACCTATATTTTAGGATCACAGGTTGTCCACCTGAGCAAAAAGTTTACATATAAAACAACTATTTACTTTTTAAGACTAGTGACAAACCCCTCCATCAATCTTAAACTATTAGATCACAAGATTGATCTAACCCACATTGATTCCCTGTCTGGAAGGACCCCCCTGAAAGTAATTGAGTCCAAATTCTGAAACTCTATAAATATATGTTCCTGAGACACAAATAAGACCATCTAAGATGGAACTCTACTCCATTGCAGTATGCGGATAACCTTGGTTTTGCTTGATCAGCAAATTACTTGGATGAGCTTTTGAGGAAGTCAGCATCCAACAGACGGAGCAAGGCAATTTTCTTAAAGTGTTGTAAGTGCTGCAACACTGGTAAAGAAAAGTGTGCTCAGAAAGAACTTAGAAGGTGCACTTGGCATAGCAACAGCGAAAGAATGGAAAGAGACCAGGGCTAACTTTCTGTAGGAGAGATACTTAAGTGTTTCTGAAAATTCGTGAGGTGAAAAGGAGAGAAGGGGATGGGGGTGGACCGAGAGTGGAGAAATGTGTTTAAGAAACAAAGAATGATATGTGCAATGGTTTAGGGGCAAAAGGGGACAAGATGGGATTCTAGATGATAGTGGCCTTGGTTTGGCTGGAGTACAGAATGGTAGGCAGTAAACAGGAATGAAGTGGAGAATTGAACAGACCCAGGAGGGCTGGTGGAACAGTGGTTAGAATACTTAGAAACACTGATATTCGAAAGAGATTGAATTACCAACTATTTTTTTTTTATTACAAGAGAAAAAAAAACCCACAAAATTTGGAGCAGATGACTAGAAGAAATGACTAGAAGGAAGGAAGAAAATGACTCCAGGAGTTCCAGTAACATCTCCCTTCTCAATCTGTGTTCTCTCTATAGGATTGAGGCTGGGTTCACTTTAAGGAAATGTATTCAGTAGTTCCCTTATGACTTTTGTATTATACTTCAACAAAACTTTAATAAAAAAAAAAAAGAGAGAGAGAGAAGTATATTGTCCACAAATAACTTTCAGATTTCACATGCAATATTTGGTTGTGTTCACTTTTATGGGACTTTGGAGTTTTAACGCATGTCTGCAACATTTGATGTAAAAGAACATAAATCATTAGCAAAGCATGCTTTCATCAAACCATGAAATATGTTCACAAGGAAACCTTAATAAGTATGAAGATCTCTAAATCCATCCAGTTTGCTGGATAGTCCGTGATTGGGTCCTTTTTTATGACTGCATAATACTCTATTGTGTATATAGAGGGTGCCAAAAAATGTATACACATTTTAAGAAAGGAAAAATTAGTATTAAAATTATAATACTCAATATATACTGATAACAAAAGATTAATAAAAGTCATGCTTGACTTCTGCAATTACACATTGCTACTGTATTTCAATACAACTTTGAAAAGTAACACATGGATAACATCTTTTAAAATGTGTATACATCTTTTGGCACCCATGGTATATACCACATTTTCTTTATCCAATCCACTTTCAATGGGCAGTAGGATTGGTTCCATGTTTTTACAATTGTGAATAGTGTGGCAATAAACATGCGTGTGCAGGAGTCTTTTTTGTAGAATGCTTTATGTTACTCTGGGCATATTTCCAGGAGAGGGGTTGCTGGATCATGTAGTTAATCCTTACTTGTACCCCACATCTCTATAATAAAATAAAATTTAATTTAAAAAAAGAAAGAAAAGTAATGCTTTCCATTCACTAGCTTTGATTTTTTTTAAAAAACTATTAAAAATGCATTGCAAGTCTAGATGTAGTGGCTCACTCTTGTAATCCCAGTACTTTGGAAGACCAAGGCAGGAGGATTACTTGAGCTGGAGTTTGAGATGAACCTAGGCAACATAGGAAGACCTCGTCTTTACAGAAAACTAGCCAGGCATGGTGGTGTGCCCCTGTCATACCAGATACTCATGAGAATGAGGAGGGTGAATTTCTTCAGTCCAGGAATTTGAGGTTGCAATGAGCCATGATTGTGTCACTATACTCCAGTCTGGATGACAAAGTGAGACCCTGACTTTAAAAACAAATATATATATATATATACCATAATATATATATATATATATTATGGTAAGTAAAATTATACCAAAAATAGGCAAGACATACATACTGTCATGGAAACTAGAAATAAGATAAAATTTTATTATTAGTGAAAAAGCAAGTATATTAGCTTCCTAGCACTGCAGTAACAAATCACCACAACTAAGTGCTGCTGTAACAAATCACCACAACTAAGTGGCCAACAACAAAGGATATTTATTGTATCACAATTCTGAAGGACAGAAGTCAAAATCAACATACTAGCAGGGTGGTATTGTGTTTAAGACCTCTACAGAAGATCCCCCCTTGCCATTTGCGAACTTCTGGTAGCTCCAGAAATACTTGGCATTCCCTCACTTGTAAATGTATTTCTCCAATTTCTGTCTCCTTCATCACGTAACATTTGCCCAGTGTTTCTTTGTGCCCGTGTCTCTTCACCAGTCTCATTGGAGGAAATCCCACACTAATGATCTCATCTTGACTTTATTACATCTGCAAAGACTCTATTTCCAAATAAACTGACAGTCACAGGTACTGGAGGTCAGGACTTCCAACAAATTTTGGGAAGGACACAATTCAACCCCTATCAACAAGTTATAAAAATATATGTAGTGTGACTCATTTAGATAAAAGTATGCATGTATGGACAGGTGTATGTCTATGCAAATCACAGAAAGGACTAGAAAGATGAAAACTCTTTCAACTGTGCTTCCCTTTAGGAAGGATGAAGGGAAGCTTTCACATTTTCCCCTAAGTATTTAGAAGTGCTTGAATATTTTACAATGATGGTTTGTTACTATATAATTTATTTTTTCCATTACATATTGACTGAGTGCCCCCCACAAAAGATATCTGCTCCAATAAAACATATGTAAAGGAAACATCTTTAAAAAAAAATCAAAGGATGCAGAGCTTCAAGGCGGTATGTCAACTCGTTAAATTTATTTAGGATTCAGAATTTTTGAAAGCCTCAAGATAGAAAAAACAAAAATCTAGATCATATTTGGGTCATATTTAACTTATTTAATTTTCATATTTACTAATAAACTTAATTTTGCATCATCCTCTATCTTTTTACTACATTCATCCTAATTCAAGTTGATTTTTAATTTTTATGAATAAAGCAAGTAAAAATAATCAAGTTTAGTTATTCTACAGATTCATAGTCTTTAGTCCAGTTTTCTGACTTGCTGTCTAATTAAACATATATATGTAAATTCTGTATTCTAATATAGTATTACTTAGGCACAGTGTGCATAATGATATCAAAATAGTATTTTAGTGTGGTTAGTCAAGATCCACAATGTTTTCAACTGATAACTATAATCAAAACAGCATAGACTTGGTGGCCTGTGAACAACAAAAATTTATTCCTCATAGTTCTGGAGGTTGGGATGACCAAGATCAAGATAACGATAAATTCAGTGTCTGTGAAGTCCCACTTCTTGATTCAAAGACAGCTCTATTCTCATTTTGTCATCACATGGTGGAAAGGACAAAGAACATTTTGAGAGCTTCTTTTATAAAGGTCATCAATCCCATTTACATGGACTTTACTCTCTTGACTTAATGACATCCCAAAGGCCTCATCTCCAAATAACCTCACTTTGGGGGTTAAATTTCAACAAATGTGTTTTGGGAAAACACAGGTATTCAGCCTTTAACAATTAGCATTAAGTTTTCTTAGAGATTATAAACTACAATACATTAATTGAGATATAACCATTTTCTGTAATATTTACCTTAAACTTTATTATCTAAAGCAATGCCTACACTTAAATTCTTTTAACCCATTTTCCCCCTCATATTCATCAGTTTGGCAGTTTCTGTACTATGCTTGGTTTATGGGAATCTTTTGACAAATCGGAGTGGTTCAGGCCTGGGGACAGCCTCCCTGTACATAATACAAGGCCATTCTTTTCTGAGGCTTTGGAAAGTTTTCTGTGACTAGGAGTCTTCTTATATCCTTGGAATGTATTTCCCTAAAACATTTTATACTCCGCTTGCACTGAGAGGAAATCTCTCTCTTTATTTTCTCACTATTTCTGAAAGCATTTTATTTTATTACCTCCCATTATGAGACACCAGCTTACTCTCTTCAGTGAGTTTAGAGTATTTATAGAGGAGTGTGGAGAAAAATTGTCTATAAGTAGTTTCTACTGTTTTTCTTTCAGAAAGTTCTGAGACTGGGGAGTACTAAGAAGCTGCCTTTCTGGTTGTAATGGATATAAGAAAAAATTCAAAATTTAACACAAATATCTCCACTAGATTCTTGTCACTACGTTATTTAGGCATAATGATAAGTTTGCAATAAGCTCAACATTTGCCAACAAAGCATTTATAAACACTGCAAAGAGCAAAGAGCAAATATCTATGTTTCTGTAGAGGTGTTTTCTAATTTCAATCTTGAGATGTGATTAGAATAAAAAATATATATATATATATATTAAGATTGTGCTTTTAACCAAACTGTTAAAGGTGAAATTGAAATAAATGTAAGTAATTGTTTTATAATTAAGCCAGTAAGTCATCTTTTTTCTTTCTGAATAGAATCTGACCCTGACAAAATTTATTTAAAAATTTCAAACCCATTTTTTTTAGCATTGAGGTAAATCTTAGTCAAATTATCTTACGATTGACATGAATAAGAAATGTGTAGAAAATACATGTAAAAATATGTTTGCTTAATACATAACTTGAAGACCAACAAGGAAAAATATGTATTGAGATGTTTTTAAGGTTTTTAAGGTGTATATTAAAGGAACAAGAATTAGAACTTTTCTTTGTCATTACACAGCAAAATAAAGAACTTCCCATTAAAATGGCCATGTTTTGATAAGTCTGAGTTTACTTGGATGCTAGAGCATTTAGAGATACATTGTTCAGCACCTTGTCCCTTCGGAATTCAGCTATGTTCTGCAGATATATCTGACCACATCTTCACTGTAGTTTTATCACTATAAGTAAATATTCACCATTTTCAGATTGGTTTCTGTTTTGTGTGTTTGTGACTGTTGAATTTATAGCCAGTGATTTTGTTGATCTTTATTTTAACGCTTTCCTTCACCTTGAACAAATAACAATTTCTCTGCACGATAGTTTTCTATCTGTCAGGAGGAAGATATGATCCAGATCGAATACATACATACATACAGATGCATTACATCAGTGGGAGAAACTATTTTTATTATAATATTTTTCAATATTATAATATAAATATTAATTATAAATTTTTCAATATTATAAATATAAATAATATAAAATGGATTTCAACTCATTTTCCACTAAACATTTCTTTTTCTTCAAATAATTTTAGCCATTTAACCAATGGCCCTGTCTGAATGTTGATTGCATGTGAGGTTTAATGCCAAACACCAAGAATACCATAATGAACAAAACAGAGGAAATCTCATTTTTCCTCATGGAATTGACAGTGTTGTGCTGCTGGGAGAAGACGATTGGCACACAAAGAGGTGTGTACGTAATGACAGACAGCACCCATCCCACAAATGCAGGATATCATTCTGAACTATGATGATACCAGAAGGAGATATACATGATAAAATGGGAGATATGAAAGAGAGTCTGGAAGATGAGTAAAAAGAGTTCATTCGGGGACCTGGTGGAGAAGACATTCCAAGCAAAAGAGGCAAATATGGAGATCTTGAGGCAGGAAAGGACATAAAACATTCTTGCCAGGTATGGTGGCTCACACCTGTAATCCCAACACTTTAGGTGGCCAAGGCAGGAGAATTGCTTGAGCTTGAGTTCAGGAGTTTGAGACCAGCCTAGGCAACACAGAAAGACCTTGTCTCTACAAAAAAAAATTTTAAAAATTAACTGATTTGGTGGCAGTGCCTATAGTACCAGCTACTCAGGAGGCTGAGGAAAAGGATTCCCTGAGCCTAGGAGGTTGAGGCTGCGGTAAACCGTGATCTTGCCTCTGTACTCCAGCCTGGGCAACAGAGAGCCCCCCCAACTCAAAATAATAATAATAATGAAAATTAAGAAAGAAAGATTATAAAACATTCTAAAACCGATGGAGTTAGAGTTTGTATCTTAAGGGAGAAAATAACGGGAGTCCATGGTGGAGAGGTGGGCAGAACCAAACCAGAAGTGCCTAGAATGACTTTGAATTTTTTTTTAACTCCCCTGGGAAGTTATGTCAATGTTTTTAGATGGAAGTAGTGATTTGATTCAATTTGAAATTTTAAAAGGGTCACTCTGATGGCCATGTGGAAATCAGCATAAAGGCAGGGGAAACAAAAACAAGTCAACTAATTTGTTAGTTACAAATTGCCTAATTGCCTAGCAGAGGGTTGGTGACAGGGATGGAAACCTAGTGACAGAGAATTTAAAAAAAAATAGATGGATTTGATTGAGATATCAAGTTTTTGCTCCCATAATCTCTGTCCTGTTTCGTTGGTCTATGCATCTATTCTTGTACCAGTACCAGGCTGTTTTAGTTACTGCAGCATTGTAGTGAAGTTTAAAGCCCGGAAATGTAATACCCCTTGCTGTGTTCCTTTTGCTGAGGATTGTTTTGGCTATTCATGTAATTTTTGTTTCCATATAACTTTCTGTGTTGTTGTTTTGAGGTCCGAGAAAAATGAGGTTGGTAATTTAATGGATATTGCATTGAATCTGTAGATTGCCTGAATATCACATGGTCTCACTCATAAGTGGACCCTGAACACTAGTCACATTAGCACAAGGGAGGAAGCAGCAGTCACGGGGCACTGCCGGGGAAGAGAAGGGCGTGTAACAACACAAAGTGTACCTGGTTCTAAACCAGAGAAAGTGAAGGCCAGTTGAAGGCCCAAACTTCACTTGCATGTAGCCTACTTGTATAGTTAATCCTTTCTTGTACCTCACATCTCTATAATAAAATTAAATAAAAGAAGGGACTTGCCTTCTAATTATTGGAATCAATAAAATTGGGAAATTGGATATAAGGGCTCAAAAAGAGTGAGCTGTGTGGGACAACTCCCAGATTTGGTGCAAACACCTTGGTACATGGCATTGTTCTTTGTGGATAGGAAGAACACTGGAGGCAAGGAAAAATTGAGGAAGAGGAAACTCAGTTTCATTTTAGACAGACTACATTCCAGATGCATTAAAAGTTTTCAGAAGAGACATAGGCATGAAGTTGACTGTGTGGGTCTAAAGACCAAAAGAGAGGTCTTGGATTGAGAAATCCATTTGGAGCTTTCTATGTAGTAGGGACATAAAACCATAAAAGCAGAGTGGATTATAAAGAGAGAAGAAAATATCATCCGGCATTTGGTTGTACACTACTGAAACATTTAAAAGCCTGGAAGAAGAGAAAGACAAAACAGAAACAGTGGAACAGTCTATTCTTTGATAATCTTTTAAAAAATATATGGAACAGAAGGAGAATGTAAGCCAGTGGTCACAAACTCAAAGTTATATCAGTGGCAGGCAGAGGAAGCAGCATGTTACAAGACAACAAGTGCTTGGTCACTTGTGTTGTCATCTGCCTACTTTCAGACTCGTTTAAGCTGTTTGATGTAACAAACTACAAAAATATTTATGTCTGTAAGATCTACAGTCTGCTAGCCATGAGTCTGGGACTCTGGGACTTCTGACTCAACCCAATGCCAAAGAATTTTGTTTGTTTGAAAACAGAAAAATTGTCTTTTAACTTTGTCATGAACTATGTTCCAAGTTGATTAAAGATAAGATGGCAAATGAACCAAAGATTGATTTTTCTTATAACAATAAGGATATTTGAGAGCTAACTGTACCCCATTTTTATCCATCCAGTTCTAGACTTCTACCAAACAATATGGTTTCAAAGAATTTCTCTCTTTTCTCTTATGATAGATAAAGCTTTTTTTCCTATAACTGCTCTTTTTGGTGACTTGCACATTGTTACATAAATGTAAACTTTCTTTCCAATTTCTACAGCACACCATGCATGCAAGGGTATTTATATCCTAATAATGTATGGTATAATAAGCCTGAATACATTTTTGATATTTGATTTTCAAATACGTCAGTGACATTTACTTTGATGTGAATGTATTCTTCTCAAAAAGATCCAGGTTTAGAATAAGTAGTCAATTTAATAAAATCACATTTTTATCGTTTTTCTAATTATTTATTGAGTTCCTACAGTGTTCAGGATATTTCAACTTAAGCGTTAGACTCTGGTAGCAAGCAGTGATCAAACAGTAATTTGAGAGCAGCGTTTATACATTTGATCTTTTACTTACATGCTTGTATGATGCTACTGAATCAACCACAGCACACTGATATGATGTGTGTGTCTGTCTTTAACATCATCCATTTATCAAACCCACATTTATTGAGACTTCACAATGTGCAGAGTACTGTGTTAAGCTCTGGAAATATACAAATGAAGAACACATGGCTCTTTTGAAGGAAAGAAGCTGTATTTTGAGATGACAATTACAACCTCAAATGATGTATATATTGCGTTTAAATCCAGTGGGAGGGTGGAGTTGGGAGGGTCTAATTTATCTTGGAGTGGAGGGTGGAAATAGTGCAAGACAATTTGCTTTGGGAGGCATAAGCCAAATCACTAAATATAAGTAAAATAGTCTCATAAACATGGGCTAGAAAGGGCATTTAGACAAAGCAGCAAATACGCTGTGATGATGAACTGAGCTAGAGAATACTAAGGCATCAGAATAACCAAACAATATCATGTAATAATTTACATTATATAGGGATCCCTCCTTTTTCTGCAGTTTTGCTTTTCATGATTGTAGTTACTCATAGTTAACCAATGGTTGAAAATATTAAGTTTTACATTGCACACTGTTCTGAGTAGCATGATGAAGTCTTTCTGTCTCACAACTAGTACACGAATCCTCCCTTTGCCCAGTGCCACTATGCTCTCTGTATATTATCAGCCCTTTAGTCAAGTAGGTGCTATCTTGGTGATCATATTAACTATCGTGGTATGGAAGTGCTTGTGTTTAAGGCAGACTTATTTTATTTAATAAGAATTGCAAAGCACAAGAGTAGTGATACTGGCATATTGTTGTAATCTTTCTATTTTAGTATGTTATTGTTGTGAATCTCTTACTGTTTCCAATTTATAAATTAAACTTTATCATATGTGTGTATGTATAGGAGAAAACCATTTATGTAAGGTTTGGTACTATCTTCAGTTTCAGGCATTCACTGGGGGTTCTTGGAAAAATATCCCTGAAGATTAAGAGGAACTATTGTATTAAAATGAGAGAATAAAGTCAATGTATAGCTCATTAAAAGCAATATCATCAAGTATTCTTTGATGTTTCTTTAGTGGGTTACTGAGTTGATTCGTTGAGATACAATGTACTTTGGCATGAGCCATGTTCTAGCGTGTCTATAGACTGAGTGAGGCTAGGAATTAACATTTGAAAGATAAATATCAATAGAAATCCTATTTCAGAGGCATAATAGGATAGTCTGAGTGTCTTACTTGTGTTCAGATTTAAAGAGCTAAATCTTTCCTTTAAAAAATATTGTCTTGTATTATAATAGATGAATTGAAAATGTTTCCCACAATTTTAATTTACTTTGTTGAACTAGAATATAATTGATATTCACTTCTCATCTATTACAAATTGACCGACTTGTTCTCAAATATATACATTTTACTTAACAGTCTGAAAGATTCTACTGTGTATCAGGTACTGGAAGTACAAAGATAGGTGAAGCCTGTTCTCTACTTTTAGAGGTTTCAATCTAAACAGGAGAGTGAACAATTTTTACTGTGACACTTCACAAAAGCTATAGTAGAGGAAGTATGTGGTACTGTGTGGTAAACGGCAGAGGCTTCTGCTTGCACAAGTCTGGGTGGGTTTCAGGAAATGGGACCATTTGATCTGGAACGGAAATATGAGTAGGAGGTAATCAGGAGAATTTTAGGCACCGCAGGTATAAATGTGGGATAAGGGTGCTAATTTTGATATCTGTTTATAGTTTGGGCTAGCCAAAATGATGGATACAGTCGATAATAGCAGAAATGAGCCACAGGGCTCAGACCAGATTATGGAAGACTTTATGTACCATAAATACTTTTACTATACAATAACACCTCTAAAATATTACCATACTAAAGGTATCCCAAGCTGTCAATTTTGTGTTTATTTGGTTTTGTTTTTATCTTCTAATTATTTACATTTCAAAAACTTCTTTATCTCATAGTTGCTCTTGCTAAAGAACAATGTTAATACTAAATACTGTGTATATGTATTTATGTTTGAGAAAGCCCTTTCCACATATTCTTCTCTGTAATTCTCAACCTTCTTCTCTGATTTTCTACTCCTGGAGATATCTAAATATGGAGACCACAAACAAAATCACCTTGAATTCATACTGCCCTTGAAATTTTTATTCTTTTGTATTTATTGTATATATTTAAATGCAGCACAAACATGTTTCCCCTGGGTTTTCATGGCAATGGTTTTTGTAACAGTGAATCTGGGAATTCATTTCAGAAAGACAGTCTTTTCAAAACCCTACATCCAGTGCAAAGGAATTACTAAATGCTGTGTTCACATTTAGCAAGGGACAATAAAATGTAATCAATAAAGTCTCACATTTGAACAAAATGATATATTTGTATTACTTTATTACATTTCCTTTTCAAAAAATCTTAACATAGGTAGTCATGAAAAGTCACAGACATAAAAATTATAATAAACATTCTCTAAGATTATATACATACAAAACATTGTATACACAGTTTGTAATGCACACACACAATTTTTATAAATATATAAACATATATTTTTATAATAGGTAGTTAATAAATTAAACACATTTTAAATACTATTGATTTTATAATAAATTTTTACTATCTATCCATTTTCTTTCTTAGCATAAATTAAAATTATGATTTATGCATGAAATGGTCCATGACACATTTCTGACATTAAAAAGTCTACTTAATCTCACAACTTTGAAAACTAATCATTTAAAATGATTTCTATCTTTATTTGTTGAAAGGATTAGTGACATCCATTTAAATGTTCTCCTTCGCTTGAAAATGGTATTCTGATGTTTTAGGACTAGAAAAATGTATTTTTTTCTAAGAAACCTGCTACATAAGATAAAAGCATAAGATGGTATTTTTAATATCTCCTTGAATTTAATAAAAGAATGGTGCAAAATTTTTTTTTATGTGATTGGGATATGATGGTTTTAAAATCTCCCTTTGTCTCCTATTCTGACACTCTTTCCGAAGCAAAACAGAAGGTCACCATGGTTACCTTTCTACCATCACATTCAGGGTAAAAAATCAAGAGTCATCTTTTTTTTTTTTTTTTTGTGACCACCTCCTCACAAGGGCCATAACTAAATATGTATTTTAAAATCTAGAGCAAAATTCATTTCAACATGATGCACTTGAGAATGTACAGTAAATATAGGCTCCTTGTTTAGAAATTAAAATGACTTACTAAAGTTCTTTATAAAAATAAATCATAGACCAGGCTTGGTGGCTCAGCCTGTAATCTCAGCATTTTGGGAGGCCAAGGCAAGAGGATTGTCTGAGCCCATGGGTTTGAGACCAGCCCGGGCAACTTGGCGAGACCTCGTCTCTGCAATAAATAAATATTAGCTGGGCGTGGTAGCACGTGACTGTAGTTCTAGCTACTTGGAAGGCTGAGGTGGACAGAACACCAGAGTTCATTTGGTTGACCCTGTGGTGGCTATGAGCATGCCACTGCACTCCAGCCTGGGCGACAGAGTGAGATTCCAACTCAAAAATAATAACAAAAAAATTTTTTTTAATCATAAAAATTTATCCTGGTATAGATAGCAAGTTCAAAGTAAAGCTATTTTGTTCATTTTTATCCTCTAAAGCAGCGCACATTTTGATCATTTAATTATCCTTCATGATTAGTATCTGCTACACATAGAAGGGAACCGATATTCATAAAATCTTTCTTTTGATGAAATGTCAGTCTTTCCTATAGGGATACACTGTTCACTTTGGGATAAACTGTATCAAGTTTTGGTGATACCGGAGCATTCAACCCAACCTCAGGTGAGAGTTTGCTAAGACTGGGAATAGATAAACCCAGCTGCATAGAGCCCTCGACCTAGAAGATTCCAGTTCTCTATAAATAAATAAATAGTGACATCATGATGAAATCTAGTAAGTGCGGTTCCAGAGATACGACAAATTTAGGTCAAAACCATTAAAGTAGGTGCTGCATCCCTGCAGTTTCTCTTTGAATAATGCTTTCGAATGAGTCAAATGAAAAGATGAACTTCTATACTGGTTCCCAGCTTGTAAAAAGAATCCCCCATTGCTTGACATTTCTGTGTAGCTAGAAAGCACAGAAATCCTAGTTTCCATTACCTTCTGACTTCTGATTCTAATGGGCCATATGGTCTGTGATTCTTCTGTAAGTAACTTAATGCTTCGTGTAATTAAGAGAGCATATGCTTCCTGTACAAAATCACTGTTAGATCTCTTTTGCAAGGCAGAAACCAATATGGGCTCCGTCCTGATATCAGCTTTAATCTGCTGCCAATAATAAACTTTAAAATTACTTAATAAAATTCGGATAAAATGGTGATGTATCTTACAGTTATCAAGACAATCACATGCATTATTCTAACTTATTCTGAGACTCTGCCCAGGGGAACTTAGCACCTCGTCACTCACCATACCCATTCCCCTCCAATAGGCTTTTATGATGACAATTTCATGAGATCTTAGACAAATCTAAAATTCTCTTTAGAATCTTTTTAATATTTCTGTAATTTATTTTCTATAACAAAAATTCAGCTCACTGATTTATACCATCTCATTAGGAACCTCCCCCACCGTCCCACGAAAATAATCCCCTCAAAGTAAGAACTGCAGGTGTATGGTCAAAGAAATGGCATGATTTTATGCATGAAGGAAAGAAACTGTATATCACATTTTTGGTTCCATATTCTGAGAATGGACTTTATTTGATCTTAACTCAAAATAGCTACAGAATTAAGCCATTTATTCTGAATCCTTTGTCTGCTTTAACTCGCTGGAAACATGGTCTAATTATTTCCCTTTGTTCTGCACAACACACTTTAGAGACTCAGAAAACACTGATTTTTTTTCTTGAAGTAGTAATTGTCATAGCCCTTGGCTGGGAGTCAGGTGGTGGCTTCTGCACATATCAGAATTCACTGTAGGCAGTGGGAGTTTTAAATCATAAAACTATTTAGTAGGGAAAGCAATGCTATGTGCTAGTATGTGAGTTAACTTTAATCTATTCCACAGAGCCAAGTGTTAGATTGAAATAATGACCATAATTATTCTGCATCTCATCTCATATCCATGCCTTTGCAGTGCAACATTGTAATAACCTCCCACCATTATTAGGGAAAACATCTCTATCTTTTGACTCTGGACTTGGCCATGTGACTTGCTTTGGCCCAATAAAGGAGATGGAAGTAACAGGTGTCAAGTTCTGATCCTAGGTTGCAAGAGAACTTGAATGTATCTTATTGAGTTCTTGCTCTTCTGCCAGAACCAGAAAAGAACATTCCTGGAAGTCCGTTGTTTCTGGGAGAAAGAAGAGATGTGTGCAACAGAGCTAACCCACAGGTAGATGAGAAACTCACCTGAGATGAACTGAACTCCATAGATGCATGAAGAATACAAGTTTATTGTCCTATGCCACTGAGTTTTAAGGTATCTTGTTTAGCAGCCAGAAGTAATTAGTCTGCATTTGAGGTATCCTAAATAAAATCTACTGTGGGAGGTGACTAGTCTACTTTTTTCAAAAATTTGTATTGAAATACACAACAAAGATTTTGTCAATTAACATACAGTTTGTAAGAGACAGTTTTCTTTTTTTTGTTTTTTGTTTTTTGTTTTTCATTATTCAATATTTTTTATTGTGATATTGTGGGGTACAATTAAGGGTTAAGTACACAAATATGCCTCGTTCAAGCACCCTTGTTGATAAGAAGTGTCCCCCCATCCCCAGACAAGTATTTACTACCGTTAATCCCTTCCCCTATCCCTCCCGCCCCCCCATAGTTTCCCACCACTGTCAGTCATTTTCTTGTGGTAATACATTGGATGATCAGGTCTACTATATGAATGAGAACATGTGATACTCAGTTCTTTGTTTCTGTGAGAGGTCACTCAGTATTATAGACTCTAGTACAACGAGGTTGCTGCGATATTCATGATTTTGTTCTTTTTTATGGCTTCATAGTATTCCATTGTGTATATGTACACGTTTTTTTAATCCAGTGCTCTTTTGATGGACAGCATGGTTGCTTCCAGGTTCCTACTATTGTGAACAATGCTGTGATAAACATACATGTGCAGGTATCTTTTTTATAAAGTGATTTGAGTTCTTCAGGGTATATTCCCAGTAGCAGGATTGTGGGGTCATATGGGAGGTTGATATTTAGAGATTTTAGGAATCACCACACTGCTTTCCACAGAGGTTGCACTAGTTTACACTCCCACCAACAGTGTAGAAGAGTTTTCTTTTCGCCACACCCTCTCCAGCAACTTTTATTTTTTGAGTTATTGATAATTGCCATTCTGACTGGATTTAGGTGGTATCTCAGAGTGGTTTTGATTTGCATCTCCCTGATGATTAGTGAGGTTGAACATTTCTTCATCTGTCTGTTGGATGCTTGGATGTCTTCCTTTGAGAAGTGTCTGTTCATATCTTTTGCCCACTTTATCATGGGGTTGTTTGTTTTTTTCTTTTCTGCACAATTGAGTTCCTTGTAGATCCAAGATGTTAAGCCTTTGTCAGACCTGAAGTTGGCAAATACTTTTTCCCAATCTGTAGG
>CAUYQG010199772.1:0-14454 GCA_963574415.1 Tarsius wallacei | reverse complement strand
CAGCCCCATTACAAAGTGGGCAAAAGATATGAATAGACAGCTCCCAAAAGAAGACATACAAGCAGGTCTTAGTCTTATTAAGGAAAAAGTGGTTTGCTTTTTTTCATAGTGTGTGTCATTCTTACCAACACCAAATAACACACTGTAAGCATCTGCTTTTAATGTTATGATACACAACAAATTAAATAACATTATAACCTTGTATCTGAAATAATGATAATTTAAGCAAACAAAAGAGTTAGTAGAAACAAAGAAATAATATATGAGCATATATATTCATAATCTTCATGGTTATGACTCCAGGCCTGAAAATTGAGAAAGCGTGAGATCCTTTTTTTTTTTTTTTTTTTTTTGAGTTGGAGTCTCATTTCGTCGCCCAGACTGGAGTGCAGTGGCCGCTCCCGGCCACCGCAGCCTCAACCTGCTGGGCTCCCGCGATCCTTCCGCCTCAACCTTCCAAGTAGCTGGAACTACAGGCGTGCGCTTCCAAGCCTGGCTAATATTTTTTTGATTTATTGTAGAGATGAGGTCTTGCCAAGTTGCCCAGGCGGGTCTCAAACCCACGGGCTCAGGCAACTCACCTCAGCCTCCCAAGGCGCGGGATTACAGGCTGAGCCAAGCCCGGCTGAGTGTGAGATCTTAGGAAGAGGAACTGACAGTTAATTTCTCTCATTTCATGAAATTTTATAAGAATCATCACTGCTCATATTTTTCTTATAAAATACACTGTAAAATATGCATATTTGATATTTTTATATTTTAAAAAGTATAAGGTAATCTACATATAATGATGTACACAGTTTTTGCAAGTGACTGCTACCCAATCACTGGTTTATTATATATCTTTTTTGATAATTTGCCTATGTTTTTGATGTCTTTATTGAATATGAGTTTGTTAATTAAATATTTCTTTCAAAAACTACTTTGTAAAACCATTTTTTACTGTTTTTAATCTCAACATGCATTAGGGCTCATAAATTCCAGTGATGTTACACCAATTCATTGTATTTAAAAAGGTTAATGCCAGGCACAGTGACCCACACATGTAATCCCAGCTACTCCGGAGGCCGAAGCAAGAGGATTGCTTGAGTTCAGGAGCTCAAATCCAACCTCGACTACATAGCTAGACCCTCCCTCTCTAAAAACTTATACTTTGAAAATTTCAAAACATTTTTGAAAGAACATCTAAAATAATCAACAAGCATCTGATATTCAGGGAACAGAAAGATTCAACACTGTTAAGATGGTAATAGTCCTTAAGCTTATCTACAGATGTAACACAATTCCTTTCAGAATTTCAGCTAACTTCTTTGACAGATTGACAAGGTGATTCTAAAATTTGTATGGAATTGCAAGGGACCCAGAATAGCCTAAACAATCTTTAAAAAGAAAAATAGGATTAGAGGGCTTGTTTACAATGATAATGGTATCTCAGGTGAGGTATCTCAGGTGAGAAGTTACTTGGCAGAAAAAGAAGAAAAGGAAAAATAATAGTATTGTACTGACACAAGGATAGATTTCAAGATCAGTGAATTATAACTGATAGTGCAGAAATAAACTCATACATCTACAGCTAATTAATTTTTAATAAGACAGCCAAGACTATTCAAGTGGTTCTGGGACAACTAGATAGCCATATGGAATAGAATGAAGTTGAACCTTAACCTTATACCACATACAAAAATCAACTCAAAAATCAAATGGTTTCAAATGGAATAAGTTTTTATACCTTGGATTTGGCAAGGCATTCTTAGATTTGACATGGAGCATACTAGCAACAAAAGAACTAGACAAATTGTACTTCATCAAAATTGTTAGCTTTTTTTTACTTCAGAGGACACCATAAGAAGTTAAAAAGACAACCTAGAGAATGGGAGAAAATATTTCCAAATCATGTATTTGATAAGGGACTTATCCAGATTATATAAAGAACTCTTATGACTCAATAATAAGAAGACAAACAACTGAATTTAAAATAGGCAAAGAAGCTGGGCTTGGTGGCTCGGCCTGTAATCCCAGCACTTTGGGAGGCTGAGGTGAGTGGATTGCCTGAGCCCGTGGGTTCGAGACCCGCCTGGGCAGGCGAGACCTCATCTCTACAATAAATCAAAAAATTAGCCGGGCGTGGTAGCACACGCCTGTAGTTCCAGCTACTTGGAAGGCTGAGGCGGAAGGATCGCAGGAGCCCAGCAGGTCGAGGCTGCGGTGGCTGGGAGCGGCCACTGCACTCCTGTCTGGGCAACTGAGTGAGACTCCAACTCAAAAAAAAAAAATAATAAAATAAAATAAAATAAAATAGGCAAAGAATTTGAATAGACATTTCTCCAACAAAGACATACAAATAGACAGCAAACACATTTAAAAATGCTTGACATCATCAATTATCAGGAATGCAAATCAAAACTACAATGACATATCACTTTATACCCAGTAGGATGACTAGAACCAAAAAGTCAGATAACAATTAGTGTTGTTCAAGCATATGGGTAAATTGGAATCCTCATACATTGTTAATGGTAATGTAAAATAATCCAAGTGCTTTGAAAAATATTCTGGCAGTTTTTCAAATGATTAAACATGTATTACCATATGACCCAGCCAGTCTACTCCTAGGAATATACTAAGAAAAAATGAAAATATAAGACTGCACAGAAACTCGTATGTGAATATTTATAGCAGCTTAATTCATAAAAGACAAAAATTGGAAACAACCCAAATGTCCATCAATAGACAAATGGATAGACAAATTGTGATATATCCATAAGGTTGGATGTTATTCAGCCTTAAAAAGGAATGAAATACTGTTACTTGATGCAACATGATTGAATCTTGAAAATATCATGCTAAGTGAAAGAAGCCAGTCACTAATGACCACATACTTCATAACTTTACTCATGAGAGTCCAGAATAGAGAAATCTACAGAGACAGAAAGTAGACTGGTAGTTGCTTAGAGCTGGGAAGATATGGCAGAGGTTTGGGAGTGATAGCTAATGGATGCTGCATGTTCCTTCTTAAGGTGGTAAAAAAATTTCCTAAAATTTACTATGGTAATGGTTCTAGACATCTATGAATATATCAAAAACCATTGAGATGTATGCTTTAGGTGAATTGTGTAGCATTATGAATTCTATTTCAATAGAGCTGTTTTAAAAAGTAAGATATCCCAAAAAGTTATATACAATTACTATTAATTTAATGGGAAGAAACCAGGGGTTTACTGGTGGCACCTCTTCTAGCCTTCCTTCTCCCTATTTCCCCTTAACACCCCAAACATGAGGCTGAGAGGTCAGCAAATGTGTTGTTGCAGCACTTTAGAGCAAATGCCATCTCTAGCATTCTGAGCTCCATATGGAAGTATGTGGTGAGGGTTAGGGTTGGGTTTGAGGGGGAAACAGAGCAGCGAGAAATAACTTTTTTGAACCATGGTTCATACCAAGCATATGGCTTAAGATCAACTAGAGGTAAAACATCCAGGAGGCAACTAGCTAAAACTTTTCTCAATAGCACGTCCTCTCCTGGAGTAGTGAAGAAACCTCATCATTACAGACCAGGTACTTGGAAATTAGATTATTCAGACATCCAGACAGTTCTGCACTTCTGGAGCATAGCTACTGTTGCTCTACAAGAGGCAAGTGAGGCCTTTATGGTTGGCCTATTTGAAGACACCTGTGTGCTGTCTGTGCCAGCATGTAACAATCATGCCAAAAGACCATTGGTTAGCATACTGCACACCTGCAGAATGTTTTTTTTTTTTTTTTTGAGTCAGAGTCTCACTCTGTTACCTAGGCTAGAGTGCAGCGGCACACTCACAGCCACCCCAGCGTTGACCTGTTGGGTTCCGGCAATCCTTCAGCCTTCCAAGTAGCCAGAACTGTAGGTGTGCGCTACCACGCCCGGCTAATATTTTGATATATTGTGGAGAGAGTTCTCACCAAGTTACCAGGCTGGTCTCAAACCCCTGGATTTGGCCTTCCTTTCGCCTTGGCCTCCCAAAGTGCTGGTTTACAGGATTGAGCCACCTCGCCCGGCCTTTTGCAAACATTTTGTTTTTTTTTTTTCATTTTGCCAAGTCAGTTACTACTTATCTGTTTGTGTTGTGCCTTCTAATATTTCTTGAAATTGCTTATCCTCTTATGTCTCCTCTGTCATTCTCTCTTTCATTGTGGATTTGTGTCTTTCTAAAAAAATTCCTTTGTTGCCAACCCAGTGGTTTCAAAGGAAGAAGAGACCCCCAAATAATCAATCTGCTATGCTAACGGTTCAATTGGAGATATCATCTCCTCCTAGAGGGTATGGAAAAATTTCTGGGTGTTTTTGGCTGTTATATTGAGTGACTGGTACACTGGCAGTTCATGTCTATTTAGGACTGTACCTGCTCAACATACCATCATGTGTGAGCCCACCCAAAATGCCAATAGCACTTGGGTGTAGAAACAATGACCTACTGCAGTTCAGAGCCATCAGTTCATTCCAGCCTCGCATTAACTCTGTAAACAGTATATTTAGCCATTAACATTTTCTCTAGTTGAGAGCAATGTCTAATTTTATTCATTACTATTTCTCAGGCTCAGCTTTTTGAAAAGAATTTTTCATTCAGAAATAACAATGAAAAAAATGTTATGGCTCTTTATCATTAAAAGGAAGAACACAGTTGGATACGTTGTTTCTCACTCCAGCAATTAACCTTACTACATGTTTTTCCTTCATATTAACAGATATTTTGGTAAAAGGCCTCAGTGGGATTGTAGAGGGGCATCAAATCTTAATGAACTTCACCAGCTATTAAGTGACATAATGATTAGAAGATTAAAGACTGAAGTTTTAACCCAGCTGCCCCCTAAAATCAGACAGCGTATTCCATTTGATCTTCCATCAGCAGCAGCCAAGGTGAGAACCCCTGTATGATTGAAAGTCATACTTTAAATAATTTTAAGTTATACTATTAAATGTTGTACAGATTTCATATTTCACAAAAAAGATCCGCTTTCTTAAAATCGGTTTAATTATATTGAGCATATGAATTGGTTTTGTATCATTTCAGGAAGAGAGCAGAAGGAATTTCATTTTAATCATCGAATATGTGAACAAATACAGTATCCTAGTGATTAAAAAAATATTTTTGCTGAATACAGAAAAAAGTACTTCAATAGCAACACAGATTTAGAAAAAAGAATTCTAAATATCTATAAGATGTGAAACCTAGTAATTAGCAATAGAAATTGTTTCTTACTCTAGAATTTTAAAGTATGAATAGCTGTCTTCTAAAATAACTTGGATGTGTTCCTGTTCTTGAAACCCTAAAACTGTGTGATCGTGTTGTAAAAGGTAAAATTCAACATATCAGAAAATCAAAATTGTATTTTACCCAATCCATATTCACATTTACTTTTGGGGAATGCAGTGCTTGTATAATTCTCTAGAATTTCTTCAAATCTGGACATGACTTTGCTGACAAAGAGTTTTTCATTGTTATCTTGGAAGCTTAGAGTAAACATTGTGTAAACATTGAGCAATATGTTACTTCTACAATAAGAATGATCTGATTTTATTACTTTAGCATTAGAAAGAAAAAATGGAATCAATATATGATTATATTTTTATTTAATACTCTCCAAGTCTTTATGCTTATTTAAATAAACTATATCTTTTTATAAAAGTACTTTGCTACCATATACATGTTTACTACTCTGCTTTCTTGTGTATTTAAATTTTTATGTTCACTTTACAAAATGTCTCTTTAAGAGGAAGTTGAAATTTTTTGATTTATGATGTTAGCAAAGGGCTTTTTTTCACCCACAGCTTACCATTGGTTTCTATAACTGGTATGAGCATGTGACTGACCTACCTCTGCAGTGATGTTTAAATGAACATGTTGGCATCTTTGGGAATTTTCTTTTTATATCAAATCTTTTTTTCTTTTTTCTTTTTTTGAGTTGGAGTCTTACTCTGTTGCCCAGGCTGGAGTGCAGTGGCATACTCACGGCCACCCCAGCTTCAACCCGCTGGGCTCCAGCGATCCTTCTGCCTCAGCCTTCCAACTAGCCGGAACTACAGGAACTAACCATGCCCGGCTAATTTTTTTTATTTATTGTGGAGACAAGGTCTCACCAAACTGCCCAGGCTGGTCTCGAACCCACGTGCTCAGGCAATCTACTCGCCTCAGCCTCCCAGAGGGCTAGGATTACAGGCTGAGCCACCAAACCTGGCCTCTTTTTATATCTTTTTAACCAGAAAAGAAAAAAATATAGAACTTAATTCATGATTGCATTAATTGTTCTGCTCTTTATGCTATATTCCTAAACAATGTTATTTTCTCCCACATAGGAATTGAATGCCAGCTTTGAAGAATGGGAAAAATTGATGAGAGCTCCAAATTCAGGTGCCACAGAGACTGTCATGGGGTTGATTACTCACATGTTTAAACAAACTGCTATTGCCAAGGTACTCATTGCTGCGCCATCATATATTTGTCTTCAAATTATCCAATGTATTTTAATGTTTTTAGTTAAGCAAGTTATTTACATACTGCAACATTTCTGTGCCATTTCAAAAATTCTTTATTATGGAAAACTTTAGGTTTATTGAAAGTAAACAATATTATATCTACCCCATATTGATCTTTTCCAATATACAGGTATACTTTGGTGAGAGAAAGTATAATACATTTTACAGTTTCTCATTTAAAGGACATATTTATATATATTCATCTTTACTATAAGCTTTTCCCATGATCTCACTACATAATTACTGCAAATAATCTTTTTTTTTCTTTAATTTAAGTCAGTCATCTTCCATTGGTATTCTGTCTCCAGTACCCTTTAGAGGTGTATGTGCTCACATTTCGCTTGTCTAAAAGCAAAAAATAGAGAGTTTTAGAGTTTAAATCTTAGTGACTATCAAGTAAGCTCGTCATACATTGGTTGTGGCTTTTACCTGCATGGTAAAACTTGTTAAAACTAAAGAGTGTCATACCTTTCAAATCTGGGATTTTTTATAACATAATTTTCTAATACGAGAATTGTTACGGTATATTACATCAAGTAAAATTTACCCTTAAAAATGTATTGTTGGATGAGGCTTGACAAATATAAATCATTAAGTAACTACTACTGTGGTGAAGATACAGATACTTCTATCATGCCAAAAAATTTCATCATGTACCTTTGTGGCCAATTCCTTCCCACCTATCCCATACCTTGTTGATCACAGACTTGCTTTCTATCACTACAGTTTTACACTTTTTAGAATGTCACAAAAATGGAATCATAGCATATAGCCTTGTGTCTGACTGATTCAAGTTGTTGCATATATCATTACTTTTTTCCATTTTATTGCTGCCATTATTATATCCTCCACATATGGAAATATCATTGTTTCTTTATTCCTTCACTAGTTAATGGACACTCAGGATAGTCCCAATTTGGACTATTATGAATAAAAGTGATATGATCACTCATATAAGACTTTATGTAGACATATGTTTTCATTTTCTTTGGGCAAATGCCTGGTAATAGGACAACTGGGTCTTAAGAATAGTGTAGATTTAACTTCACTGAAAACTGCCAAGTTGTTTTTCATAGTAGATATATCATTTTACATTTCTACTGGCATTGTATGAGAATTCCAGTTGTTCCAGATCTTTCTTAGCACTTGGTATTGACATATTTTTAATTTTAGCCATTGTTGTGAGTGTATATGGTATCTCTCTGAGGTTATAATTTGCCTTTTCCCAATGACTAATAATATTGAGCATATTTTATGTGCTTTTTAGCTGTTTATTTTCTTTTATAAAATATCTGTTTATATTTAGCTTAATGTATATTGTGTTGTTAGAACTCTATATATTTTGGAAACAAGTTATCTAACATATATGTGTCTTTTACAAATATTTCCTCCAAGTCTGTGTATTCCATTTTTATTTTCTTAACATTGTCTTTCAAAGAACAGAAGTTTTAAATTTTGAATCATTATTAGTAACTTTCACATATTGGCCTCTTATTTTGTGACCTTGCTTATTAGTTTTTGTGACTTTTTAGTTAATTCTAGAAGATTGCAGGATCTTTTTTTTGTTTGTTTTTTTAAGTTGGAGTCTCACTCTGTTACCCAGGTTGGAGTACAGTGGTACACTCACAGCTACCACACCCTCGCCCTGCTGCATTCTGGCAGTCCTTCTGCTTTAACCCCATAAGTAACTAAGACTATAGGTGTGCGCCACCACACCCAGCCAATTTTTTTATTTATTGTAGAGACAAAGTCTCACTATGTTACTCAGGCTGGTCTTGAACCCCTGGGCTCAGGCAATCCTCCTGCCCCTGCCTCCCAAAGTTCATAATTTATTCTCTTATATTTTCTTCTAAAAGTGCCATATCTTTATGTTATACAGTCATGTGCTACATAATGACTTTTTGGTCAATAACAGGCCACATATACAATGGTGGTCCCTTAAGATTATAATGGAGCATATATAGAAATCTGATCGTGGCACTTGATATTGACATTGCAGATTGAACAGTAATGGTGCTGGGACATTTGGTTTTTCATATGAAAAAATATGAGTAAATAAAAATATATATACCATGTAGGTTTGTGTAAGTACAGTCTGTGATGTTCCCATAATGATCAATCGCCTAGCAGTGCAATTTTATTTCTCAAAACTATCCCTATCACTTAGTGATGCATTACATCACTATATGTAGGTCTATGAACTATTTTGAGTTCCTTTTCTTTATATGGAAAAAAGTAAGGGAGAAAGTTCAGTTTATTTTTTAATGTTTGTTTTGGTTTGTCTTTTTGCAAATGGATTTTCAGTTATTCTAGCACTCCTTTTTGGAAAGACTATTTTGCCCCCTCATTAAATTTCCTTGGCACCTTTATAAAAAATTTGTTGGTTATATATATGTTGGTCTATTTTTGAACTCTCTGCTTCATTGATCAATTAATCTAACCTTATACTATAGTGGCTTGATTACTGTAGTTATAACTCTTGAAATTACATAGTGTTTACCCTACTTTATTCTTTTTCAAATTGCTTTGTCTTTTATAGGTTCTTTGCTTTTCCCATTTGTATTTTAGAATCAACTTGTCAAGTATGTGCAATTTTTATTGGAGTTGTGTTGGATCTATAGATTAATTTGGAATAATTGACTTCTTAATAATATTTAGTCTTCTGACCCATGAAAAGAGTCTCTCTCTCCTTTAATATGGGTTTTATGCAGTTTCTCCTCACTGTGTTTTCTAGTTTTCTTGAATACATTTTGTTAGATTTATTCATAGGTGTTTTATGTTTTTTAATGCTCTTGTAAATGGTATTTTTAAAAATTTAAATTTCTAATTTTTCATTGCTAAATACAGAATTATTAGTGATTTTCACATATTGACCTCTTATTTTGTGACCTTGCTGAGCTCACTTCATTAGTTTTTGTGGCTTTTTAGTTAATTCTAGATGATTACAGGTTCCTTTTTTTTTTTTTTGAGTTGGAGTCTCACTCTGTCACCCAGGCTGGAGTACAGTGGTACACTCACAGCTACCACACCCTCACCCTGCTGGACTCTGGCAGTCCTTCTGCTTTAACCCTGTGAGTAGCTGAGACTATAGGTATGCGCCACCACACCCAGTTAATTTTTTTATTTATTATAGAGATGAGGTCTCACCATGTTGCTCATTCTGGTTTTGAACCCCTGGGCTTAGGCAATCCTCCTACCTCTGCCTCCCAAAGTACTAGGATTACAGCCATGAGTTACTGTGCCTGGCTATAGGATTATTTTGTCTTCATATTAAAATACTTTTATTTCTTCCTTGCAATCTGTATGCTGTTTTTTGTTTTTATTTTATTTTGTTTTGTCTTTTTGAGTTGGAGTCTCACTCCATCGCCTAGGCTGGAGAGCAGTGGTATGCTCACGGCTACCCCAGCGTCGACCTGCTGGGTTCAGGCGATCCTTCTGCCTCAGCCTTCCAAGTAGCCAGGACTACAAGCGTGCACTACCACGCCTGGCTAATTTTTTGGTTTATTGTAGAGATAAGGTCTCGCCAAGTTGCCCAGGCTATTCTCGAACCCATAGGCTCAGGCAATCCCCTCACCTTTGCCTCCCAAAGTGCTGAGATTACAGGCTTAAGCCACCGCGCCCAGCCTATATGCTTTTTATTTATTTATTTTGCCTGTCACATTGAAGGAAGACTAGTAAGTGAGAGATCCCTAGCAGTCCACATCCCCACCATGGACTCCTGCAGTTTGAGCCATGAAAGAGTCCCTGACCCTTGTGGACCCTGACACTAGTATAGGGAGCTGTCTAGTGTCTGTGGGATGGCATTGTTCCAGAGAGGGAGCTCACACTGAGTCCCATACATCCCCATTTCCAAGCAGCTACAGCTCAGTACCATTTTGAGAGCCCAGTCCCTACCAGATTGCATCCTGCCCTGGGGTCCAATAGTCCCTGCCTCTCCATATCCCTGGGGCCCCACTGACACCCCTTGTGTCTATCCAGAGGACTGCAGCAGCACAATGCCAGTTGGTCCCAACAATGCAGCTGGGTTCCCAGTGCTGTAGCCCATACAGTGTCCTATACCCCAGGGAACAGGTGATGCAGCACACCAGGAAACTGCTTTGGGGACAAAAGGAGATGAAATGCGTGCTCCTCAGAGCCTGAGAGCCACCTGCTTGGGTTGCTGCCACTAACAGCAATTTTGCCCAGCAACAGGGCTGCTGTGCACTTGCATGTGCCCTGAGAACAGACTGCCCCATCCACTGTCACCATTCGTGCCGGAACACACTGCCAAGGGATCTGGGGGTTGCCCTGCCTCACCCAACACAGCCTGTGCCTGTGCACACCACTGGGGGGCAAGAGATAGGACTATCTTATCTGGCACCATTCCTCTCAGTACCCAAGCACAGCATCCAGGGGCCTAGGAGTTGCCCCACTCTAATTGCCCCCGGCCTACTCGCACACCATCAGGGGCCTAACAACAGACCCAGAATACCTGCTGCCAGCACCCAAGCACTGACTCGTGGCATAGGGATTGCCTTGCCCCACCCACCACAGGTTATGCTCATGTGACCATCTGGGGACCTGAAGACAGGCCCACACTGCCTGGTGCTCCCCATCCCCAGCTCCTGAGTGTGTCATCTGGGGGCCTGGTGTTGACCTCGCCCCATTCACCACTGCTGACATCTGTGCACTCCTGCTGAGTCTGAGGACGTGTCCACCCAGCCTGATGTCAGCACTATTGCTGGCACCCACTTGCACATGCCACCTGGGTCTGAGGACTGACCCACTCAGCCTATCGCCGCCACCAAGAATGCCAGCACATGCCATCTGGGAGCCCTAGGGTTGTCCTACCACTTCTACTGCCATTGCCTGTACCACACACATTGCCCAGCAGCCCAAGGATTTGACCACCTACTGGCACCTGAGCAAGCTGCCTGGAGGCCCAAGAATTAACCCACCTAGACCTGCTAACACTAGTGTGCATGTACAACACCCAGAGGCCCAAGGACGGGCACACTTGGTCTGCCAGTGCCACCACTGGGGCCCAAGGACTGGCCTACCTGGTGTTACCGTGTCCACCAAAGCCTCACCACAGCACCCACCTAAGAACCATAGCCGAGTAACTGAAGAAATCACAGACACCACTGTTGCTGATTATAGCTGAAGGAGCCATACAGAGACTATACTACTGCATGCACTTAGAATCAAAGCTAGAGTGCTCTACCCAACCAATGCTATAGATACATCTACAGGAAAAAGTCTTCCCCTATGAACCCCTCTTCAAAAAATTAGAAAAACAACGGTTACACCAGGTGGGCAGATGTCAACATAACAACACAAGCAACATGAAAAAGGAAAGGAACACAGTAATTTTCCAGCAACAAATTCCAATGAAAAATCTATGGAATACCTAAAAAAGAATTCAAAATAATGATACTAAACAATGCCAGTGATATACAAAAGAACATAGATAAACAATACAAAGAAATCAGAAAGCCAGTTCAGGATATGAATGAGAAATTCACCAAAGAGGTCACTATCATAAAAAAGAACCAGATAGGCCGAGCATGGTGGCTCAAGCCTGTAATCCCAGCTCTTTGGGAGACCAAGGTGAGGGGATTGCCTGAACCCACAGGTTTGAGACCAGGCTGGGAAACTTGGTGGGACCTCATCTCTACAATAAATCAAAAAATTAGCCAGGCGCACACCTGTAGTTCCAGCTACTTGGAATGCCTGTAGTTCCAGCTACTTGGAAGGCTGAGACAGAAGGATTGCTGGAGCCCAGCAGGTTGACGCTGGGGTGGCCATGAGCATGCCATTGCTCTCCAGCCTGGGCAACGGAATGAGACTCCAACTCAAAAAAAAAAAAAAAAATTAGGAGCTTCAACGATAGACTAGATCAAGCAGAAGAAAAGAAATTAAGGACTTGAAGACAGGTCTTTTGAAATAAACCAGTCAGACCAACAAACAAACAAACAAAAGAAATGAAGAAATCCTATGTGACATGTAGGACATCATAACACAACCAAATAATCAGATTTTTTTTTTTTTTTTGAGTTGAGTTCTCACTCTATTGCCCAGGTTAGAGTGCTGTAGCATAATCATGTTTCACCACAGGCTCAACCTCCTGGGCTCAGGCAATCCTTCTGCCTCAGCCTCCTGACAAGTTGGGGCTACAGGTATGCACCATGCCTGGCTAATTTTTTTGTTATTTGTAGAGACATGGTCTCACTATGTTGCCTAGGCTGGTCTCAAACTCTTGGGCTCAAGCCTCCCTCCTGCCTCATCCTCCCAAAGTGCTGGGATTACAGGGGTGAGCCACCACACCTGGCCCCAGTAACATTTTTCATAGACATTGAGAAACAATCCTATAATTTGTATGGGACCAAAAAAGAACCCGAATAAGCAAAGAAATCCTGAGCAAAAAGAATTAAGCTGGAGACATCACATTATAGACTTCAAGATGTATTTATTACTAGGCTATAGTAATCGAAATAGCATGGTGTTGGTATAAAAACAGGTACATAGACCAATGAAAGAGAATAGAGAACCCCAAAATAATTCTACCTATTTATAGCCAAGTGATTTTCAACAAAGTCACCTAGAGCAAATATTGGGAAAAGGACTTCCTCTTCAGTAAATGGTGCTGGTAAAACTATATATCCATGTGCAAAGAAAATAAAACTAGGCTTCTATCTCTCACCATATACAAATTCAACTCAAAATGGATTAAAGACTTAAACAAAAAACCTGAAACTATGAAACTACTAAAAGAAATGAGATGAGAAGCATTCTAGGAGTGGAGGTCATATGTTAAGTGAAATAAGGCAGGCACAAAAAAGACAAATATTGCATGTTCTTGCTCATATGTGAGAGCTAAAGAAGTTGATCTCATGAATGTAGAGAATAGAATGATATATACCGGAGGGAAAATGAAGAAAAGTTGGTTAATAGATGCAAACATACAGTTAGATAGAAGGAATAAACTTTATTGTTTGATAGCACAGTTCAGTGGCTATAGATAACAACAATGTATTGTTTATTTCAAAACAGCTAGAAGAGATGATTTGAAATGTTACCAATGCAAAGAAACGATAACGGCTTGAAATAATAGAGATCCTAAATACCCTGACTTGATCATTACATATTCTATGCATGTATAAAAATATCACACGTATATCGCATAAATACATACAAATAGTTTGTATCAATAAACTTTTTAAAAAAGAGTTTCAAAAAAGTTATCATAAGGAAGAAACCAATACAGAGCAAAAGTTAGTGACATAAAACAGAAAGTAATAGAGAAAATTAATGGAACTTAAAACTGGCTTTTTTACAAAGAGATGAAATTTATAAATCTTAAAACAAAAATAGAGAAGAAATTGATTTACCTAGATCAGCAGTAAAATAGAATAAAAAGATTATCATTACAGGCCTTATTGGCATTAAATAATAAGAGAATCTTATGAACAACTATACATCATCAAAGCCAATAAAACTTAGATGAATGGATAGGTTCCATAAATATTGTGACTGACTCAAGAAGATATAAAAAATATCTGAATAGCTCCGTATCTACTAGAAAATTGAATTCATAATTAAATTTCACCCTTTAGTGAAAATTTTAGGCCTGAATGATTTCACTGCTATATTCCATCAGACATTTAATATGAGTTAAACCAAGTCTAAAACTTTTTTAAAAAAAAAAGAGAAATACTTCCCAACTAATTTTGTAAAGCCAGAATTACTCTTATACCAAAACCAGACAGATAAATTATGAGAAAACTATAGGTCAGTGTCTTCCATGAGTGTGAAAATTCTTTAAAAAATATTTATACCACCAATTCAAGATTTATTTTTTAACACTGAATTAATCAACCACGGTAACAATGTAAGAGTAGTAACCCACATGATTGTCCCATTAGAAAGAAGCATTTGATAGAATTTAATATTTGTTCACAATAAAACCT
>CAUYQG010199771.1:0-15598 GCA_963574415.1 Tarsius wallacei | reverse complement strand
TATGTTTTCAATTTCTATTGCATTTACGGAAAATTGTACTCAGGCAAAATTTTCTAGTAGATATTCCTGACATTTCTATAATACTGAGCATAACAAGTAAAAGTACTTTCATCCTAAATCATTAAGGTATTGCTACGCACTTTCTTTAGAGAAGCATAGATACTTATAATTCAATTGCCAGAGGCCTCTATTCAGAGGTAAATTAACACTAATGACCATTAGAGATATTTCCTTGGCAATACTTCATACTAAGAGGTACTCCAGATAATAACTATAATTACTATATACAATGTACTATTCTAGGCAGTTTACATAGAGTAACTCAGCTAATTTTCACAATGACCCTATAAGATATTATCTCCATTTTACACATGCAAAAACTGAGCTACAAATGGACTAATAATTTACCCTGTATTTTCTTTCTTATATGGGAAAGGGACATGGGGAAAGAAACAGAATCACGGGAAAATTAAAACTGTTTCTGGCTGTAGTCATGCCCAAAAAAATGAAAATTGTCATTATGTAATTCGTGGTTTCTATCTTATAAATCCAAATTTAGGACTTCTGTTCTCTCTTTATATGCCTTTACAAGGTTAGGAGTGCAATCCTCTCTCCTTGGCCTCCCAAATGCTGGGATTGCAAGCTGAGCCACCGCGCTCAGCCCAGTTCTTGTTTTTGAGAGTTTGTATGCAAAGAAATGTATGAGCATCAGTACTACACACTAAAATGAAGCAAAAAAAGAGGAAATGACTAACACACGTGATAGTCATCTTATGCCTATACTTTGCTTCCAGTAGAATGAGGAAATCATTTCCTTATAGATGTTCAGATTGAAATTGAGGTGGTTATTGACATATTCTGTCAGCTCTGACACTTTGTTACATATCTTTTAAAATGTCCTCACTCTGGAACATGTCTGACAGTTGCTTGCTACCCCTTTGAATCTTACAGGTCACATGAGATTTTCAAGAATGAAAACATCTGAGTTTCCTCACTCTTCTGCAAACTCTTGGAGGGTGACACTGCAAGAGTCATATAAGCTTCCTGTGTATGGCTCATGGAGATTCCTTGTAGAGTGTAATTTCAGGGGTTCTCTGGGAGCAAAAAAAGAAAATGGAACAGTGTGAGTAACGGGCAAAATTAAAGGATGAAACAGTTAAAAAGCAGAATTAGAATGGTGAAGGAATATTGAACAGATTTGTCTAAAATTAACTGAGAGAAAGGATAGGAGAGTACCCCCCAAAATGGGGGCACTCTAGTATGACACCTTGAAAGAAAGCATAAAGTGTGGAAGCTTGATTCATTGTATAATGGCAGGTAAATGAGGAGCCCTAATTCCCTCATATCATCTGTTGTTATGAAAGCAATGAGAGTGATGATGATGATTTTTAAGAGATGCAAGGGTAACATGCTCTGGTGTCAAACAGAAAAGAGCTTTGGAACCCATTTATTGCCTTTTACTTTGCGTATTTTTTACTTGGTTTATTGCAGTCTTATTAATTAAATGAGTGTGGTAGACTCTGAGAATATGTGTCTGCTATAGTGTCAGTAGTATATCTTTAAATATAGGACAGTGTTGTTGTTGGTGGTGGTGGTGTTGTTTTGAGTTGGAGTCTCACTCTGTCACCCAGGTTGGAGTGCGGTGGCAGGTTCACGGCCACCGCAGCCTCCATCTGCTGGGCTCTGGCGATCCTTCCGCCTCAGCCTTCCAAGTAGCTGGAACTACAGGCGTGCACTACCATTTCCGGCTAATTTTTGATATATTGTAGAGACAAGGTCTCACCAAGCTGCCCAGGCTGGTCTCGCACCCCTGAACTCAGGCAATCCTCTCGCCTTGGTCTCCCAAAGTGCTGGGATTACAGGCTTGAGCCACCACGCCTGGCAAAAAAGATTCTTTATTGCCTTTTAATATGTTTGGAGTCTATTAAGGAAATAAACGTTTTGCATAAAACATTTTTTCAGAACACACAGAGATCTCCACAGTGGTCAGAAGTGATGCTGTACAATAAGCGAGTTGGTAAGGATGACAGTTGTGCACATATCCCAATTCAGCTTGAACATCAGATCTCTGAAGACAGCTTCTCTCCTCACACTCCAGATGACCCCTGCCACACCCCCTGACTCAGCATCTACTTTGAAGTCTGATTCTCCTCTCCATGTTCATACATACTCAGCCTTTTCTCGAAGGAACTGCTTATCACACAGTTCATCAGGGTTTCACTAGCGTAAAATACTGATCATTTCCCTGAGGATAAAGCTCTGGGTGTTCTCAGAAAAAGAACATTAAGGACTTCTGCATACAGCATAGTTTAAAAAAAAAATGGAGGGAACAGATTTGTACCAAGAACAATTCAAGCTAAAAAGAAAGTCATTGGCTTTTAATACATTCAGAGAATATAGAAAGCTGTGAACCATCAGAGAAATAACTAGCAAATGACGGAATAATTGCAATCAGATGTATCTGGAACTACCGACAGGGTTTGAAATTGTGGATTTTAGCAGGTGGTAATTTATCCTAAAACATATGTCAATCAATGAACTATCCCATTGCAAGACTAGACTTTATTTCCATGATTTGCCAAAAATATCATAGAAGAACAATTATTACTGAGACAATGACAACTTCCTCAAATAAGCAGAGTATTCCAAATATGAGTCATTCTGTTTAAAGGATCCTAACTGATAAACTAAAAATTATCCAGAATAATTCTCATTTATATGTTTTGAAATGACCTCCTGCAATTTTCCACAAAACATGGTAAGCATAATAGAGTTTTTCTGCTATTGGAAAGTATGTAGTGTTACAGACCTTGATTCCCACTGCCTTGGACCACAAGCGAAGGTGTAAAAAACCAGGCAGCCTATGTACTGGTCATGTCGTTCTCTGAAATTTCCAGCACTGCTCACCATTCATGCTGAAAACTGTTTCAGGGTACCCATCACATTGTGAAAGGGATCCCCTGAAATGACAATACTGCCTGAAGTGTTACTGCTATTGTTTTAAGCAAAAGCCTGATGTTTATTTCTTTTGTCATTTTCTTTTTTCTCCAAAAGCAGAGAGCTGGGGGGCACAAAAGGGGATGGTTGTGATGAATCCAGTTGGTTTAAATCAGTGGTTCTTAACCAGGGATGATTTTGCCCCAGGAAACATTTGGTAATGTCTGGAGATATTTGGAGATGTTATAACTAGGAGAGTGAAAAAAGCGTCTAGTGACTGGAGGCCAGCGATGTTACTAAACATCTTACAATGCACAGGACAACTCCCTACCACAAATAACCGTCCAGCCTAAAATGTCAACAGGATCGAATAGAGAATTCTTGGTTTAAAATCTTACTATTAATTTCTGGTGGATTATTTACATCAATAGGCAACCCAATGGGATGCTTAATAAGAAAAACTATTGTGACAAAAGGGAATCACGTTGGAAATGAGGGAAAGATAAGAATAGAAGGACAGGAAAGAAATTATTTTTGCTCTAATAATGGAGTGCCTACTATTTTCTGAGGAGAGTGCTTAGTACCTTGCTTACTTTTATCTCACTCAGTAACCCAGATAACCATATGAGACAAATGTTTTTCTCCTACTTTCTTTATAAGCAGACTCTTCACGATTAAATAATTAGCAGCCACTGAGGAACTCATATGCAGCACGATAGAGGAAGTGAATCCAAGGATGAGTGTAAAAGACTTGCTTAGGTCACAGACGAAATAGTAAAGAAGTCTACCCAGTCAGAATCGAAAAGCACTGAAGATATGAGCACCAATCACACGCAGCTTTCAATCTGCTGGAGTTGGCTCTTTCGCCATGTGGTAGAAAGTCCCTTTACTGGCTCAAGAACAGCTGGCTCCCCAAGTGCAGAATGCCCTAAGCCAGTTGCACACACATCCTGAGAACCGCCTTGATTTCTGGCCTGTGGTCTGAGACTGTGGTCTCAAGAAGATGGTTAGAGGCAAATAAAAACCACATTTGTTAATATGCAGGGCATTAGCCTTGACCACTCTGCAATGGGACAAACACTGTCAGTGCCAGGCATCTGCAAATCCACAAACACTAGGATGCCAGGATGTTTTTCTGACTAATTGGGACGCTCTAATTTTTTCAAATTTATATCTGAAATGTGCCCACCAGAAATACTGGCTCTAGCAGTGTTCTGGGGATCGTAGCTTATTATCACATACTAGTTGGATTTGTAGAACAAACCTAAATATATGCTGTGCTGCTTCTTATGTTGCTATTCCTCTCATTTGTAGCTGCTTTGAGGGGAAAAGTTTTGCCCTTAGAGTCTAGGTTCAACATTGCAGCAATGTGTGACACAGAGAAGGGGGGAGAAAAAACACAGAATCTAAATAGTAGTGTTTTTTTCCTGTAAAATTATTATTATTCAAATGAATTTAAAAGATAACATACAAGAGATCACGAGAAAGGAAGACTGGTAAGAAATGCAGCCTAGTCACATACATATTTTCTACTTTCAATTTCTTATTATTAATTTTCAAACTTTGTCCTTACTTTTTCTGTAGAAGATCATTTCTTACATTCCTGACATTGTTCTTCTTCAGTTTTCTGGATTTCTTTTCTGGGCTTCAGGGTATTTTATAAAAATCCAACGTTTTAAGCCTCCATCAAAACTGGCAATGTCTTGCCTTCTCTAGACAGGATATGATCTTTTCCGAGGTCCCAGGCTGCCCTGGCCTCTTTCTGCACCTTGGAGTTTTCCTTCACAGTCGGAATGGCAAACAGTTGCCTTGTCCATTCCGAGCCATCATACAGCTGCAACTGAGCACACAAAAGGTGTGAGGTGTACAGACTGACACACACATTTCAGCAGGGCTTCCCCTCTAAAGGTTTACTTCTGTCCAGGAATTCTCTGGCTTCCATCCTTCTATGCTTCACCCGCACCCATCAAATCGCTAGCCTACATTTATTTTGCCTTATTTTTTCTTCTTTTACTACAATGATAAACAGTTTTTGATCAAAGCACACTCATTTAAAAACTTATCTAGAATTCCATCAATACTCCAGCATAACCTTCTATCTTACCTATCTTAGAGCTTTTCCGATTTGGAAAACGCAGATGTAATGTATTGAAAATCTAAAGGAGCAGTCACCTGCATATTAATATACACCAAGTATGTGACAAATAATAGAAACAACTCCAGGGTTCTTGGAGTCTCAAATACACACACTTTTCCCCCAGCAACCTGCTAAATGAAAGTGTGAAGGGGAGATTAGATCACTTAAGCAAGGGCGAGTTACTTTTAAATTGAATCCATTGTTGGGGGCGGGGAAAGTGAATGAAAGTGAATAGGAATAATTCTACCTCTGAACAAAAAGGTGGCTGCCAACAGAAGAGTGATTTGAAGGATTTCAGAAATACAAACTTATCTAAAAAACAAATCTCCCTCTCTCTCTGCTGGAATGCTTTTCGCGCTATCATTTGAGGTTTTATAGATTTTTTTAACCAAATATTGTCATGTATAAGACACCCATTAAAATATAAATGCCTCTGGTAAATAATTGCATTAAGTGGCTTTTGGTCATTGATATGTACATGAGACCAGGGAGCAGGTTACAACCCAGGGGGACAGAATTGAAGAAACGAGGCGCTCGGCAAATGTAAGTAGGGCTGGGAAGGCTAAGTCCAGCTGAAGGAAATCAGGCTGACACAGGGCAGTGCGGTTGCAAGCGGGACCTGGGTCAACAGGGAAAGATGTGAGCGAGGAGAAATCAAGAAAGACAAATAGGCAAAACCAGGGAGGCAAAAACTCCTAATTCACAATTTTCCACAGTCTTGAAGAGTATTATTCTACACAGCTTCCATCTCTGTCCGACATTCAGCCTCTGAGAGCTTCTAAAAAAAGAACACTTTTTCTTCAGCTCCCCTTAATACTCTGCTTAAACCCAGCTTAGCACAGTGCCTTACACATAGTAAGCACTCAATAAATATTTGATTGATTGATACACACTCTCCTGTCAGCTTGCATGTCCTGCAACTAACACCACACCTCAAGGGGCTCTGAAAGCTAAGTAGAAAAATGCTCATGTTAAGTGTAAAGGAGACAGATCTATTCCCAGAGTTAATGGCATGCGGCCACACAACTGAGTGCTTCCAGGGAGACAGCATGCCACAATTGGCATGTATATAGTTTATTAAGAGAGATGGGAAGCAAATGCACTCTTACCTCTCCTGGGAATAAACACCAACAAATCTTCCCAGCAAGAGGTTTGTTGTCAGAAAAACAGGTTTAATAATCCTATGTCACAGATGTAAGACACCAGCTAATAGAGAAATGCATCTAAGTGAACCCAATCAATGAGCAACAAAGCTTAGACTGTTGAAATTATCCACCCATTCCTAAGCCTAGCCTCAACGAAATAGACCAAGAGCCATTAAATCCTAGCTGGTCCCATATGGAAGGCTCTGAAAGGAATTCAGCAGTTCTTTACTATGCTGTAGAATTATGCTATTTGGGAAGTTCCATACATTTTTCTTTAATGGTACAAATGAAACCGTAAGCTGCTGTTAGTGAATAAAACCAGATTGCTCTGGGCACAGAGCCACCCCAATCCAGGCCTAATGTGTGAACCAGAACTAAGCATGGTAGGTAGCCTCTGCAGAGCAAGAAAGTTATATTGAAGAGATTAAAAGCCTGTAGCTATTCTACGCGGGCAAATCACTCTACCTACTGAATTGTAAAAGACTAGGAAGTCCAGGGCAGAAGCATGGAGACCAGTGAGGAACAGCATTGTAATGATCCAGGCAAGATATGATGATGGCTTAAACTAGGATAGTAGCAGTGGAAGTGGTCAGAATCCTGGATGGAGTCCAAAGGTAGAGCTGAGAGGATCTGCAAATGGACTTAATGTGAGGTACAAATAGGGGAAACAAAGAGGGCAACATTTTTGTCCTGGCCAATTGGATAAATAAAGGTGCTGTTTATTGCATGGAATGCAAGGTTCAGAAAGAAAACCAGCTGAACCGGTCATATTTTAAGTGCCTTTTAGATATTCAAGTGGAAATGTCAATAGGCAAATGGATTTATAGCTCTGGGTTTCTGAAGAGAGGTTTAGATGGGGGACATAAATGTTGGAGCATCAGTATATAGACATTGTTTAAAAACCATAAGGCTAGATGACATCACTTAGGAGATGAATACTGGTAGAGAAGAGATTCAGGTTTTGACTTAGGACTCTTCAACTGCAATCCTAGGCATATTGATGGAGTTCATTAAATGATGATTATGAGGAGATATTCTGCAGCCATTAATTCACAAAGGACCAAGTCATCATCATGAGACATGACTATTTCTGTAGATAGAAAATCAGACAAGTTAAGGGCTCCTCTATCTTCTAAATAAGAATTTTGTTATTTACATGACTACGTGAATAAAAAATGAGTAAAAATCAAATAATTATTCCATGAATAATTACCAGATACTCCTAATTTGGTTAACTTTATCAATCCACAATCCCCAACACTGCAAACAGTTTCTTTTATCCTACTTTTTCTTTAAAATAAAAAAGAGTCTGGGGGGCTGAATTGGCTTAATTCTCTACTTCATGTAGACTTAGAGTCTCCATAGTCAAAGTCAAAGTGTTGAGCTGTGCATTATTTGGTTAATTTGACAAGTTCAAGTCAAGAAAACTTTTCAATTGGACACTTAATTTTGCATTCAAACTTGATGATACTTGATCAGATACCATTTTCCTATGTAGACTAATTCTTGGAACTCAAACTCATTTTGTATGATTTAGAAATTGAGAGTAAGTAGAATGTATGGCTTAGATATATAGAAAAATATTTTCTTTGAGGTAATGTTTTGTTGGGCGGATGAAAGAAAGAAGTAAAGACACATTGCACAAACCTTCGCTAATAATTGGTAAGTATTAAGACAAACCCTAGGTGATCTTTGTGGCCTTGTCTTAGTGAAAAAAACTGAACTTTCTGGTGCACATACCTAGCTGTGGCTCATTTGCATCAGGATACTTGTCAGCAAGCATACTTATGCCAGATAAATATTTAGAAATCGTCTCTTGAATTATATCAATAACCTAATCAAAAATCCAATTGAGATTTGTCAGCAAGATGTAGCAATGGGAAGACATGGACTCTCCTTCCCCCGAGGACACACTGATTCAGCCTCAATACATAGATTAATTCCTTTTGTGAGAAACCTAGAAACTAGTTGAGGGGTTTCTGTACCTTGGGCAAATTTAAAGTCAGCCACATCAAAACTGGTAGGAAAATTGGAGATACCCTCTCGCTACAATCTCCACTCCTGGTACGTAGCCATATGATCAGGAGGAAAATCCCAGCTCCAAACTCTTCCCTGAGGAGCGAGGAGGTTGGACCACAAATCTTACATCCCAACTTTTCTAGGTTCTTCCCAAGGGACTGGTTTCTGTCTTGCCTGTTGTTGAGCACTGACATAAACTGGTGTATTTCAGATGACTAGGGTCCACTGAGAACAAAGAAGGAGGCTTGAACTAGCATTCAACCACTTGCCACAGCCTCTACCCCAACCCACTACAGAGTGAGTGGGCAAAAAAACTCCAGCTTCCACCTTCTCCCTGGGGAGGAAAAGAGTTGGCACACACATCCAACGCCCCAATTTCTCTGGATAATACTCAAGGGATTGTTTTCTTTCTCGCCTGTCACGTGTCGACAGGACCTGGCATACTCTAGATACCCAAGGGCCACTAAGAACAATTTGAAATCACACAAAGATTTGAGAGAAACTCTGGTTAGGTTGACTAGTGACGGTCTTTTCCTTTAGGAGGCCAATCCATTAAGACTGGGAAAGATGGCCATTTTTTCTAATGCATAGATACCAACACAAAGAGTCAAAGAAGCCGGGCTCGGTGGCTCAGCCTGTTATCCCGCGCCTTTGGGAGGCTGAGGTGAGTGGATTGCCTGAGCCCGTGGGTTCGAGAACCGCCTGGGCAACTTGGCGAGACCTCATCTCTACAATAAATCAAAAAATTAACTGGGCGTGGTGGCGCGCGCCTGTAGTTCCAGCTACTCGGAAGGCTGAAGCGGAAGGCTCGCCTGAGCCCAGCAGGTTGAGGCTGCGGTGGCCGGGAGCGGCCGCTGCACTCCAGTCTGGGCGACAGAGTGAGACTCCAACTCAAAAAAAAAAAAAAAAGAGTCAAAGAAAATGAAGGAACCAAGAAACAATCCAAGCAAAGGAACAAGTAAACTGCAGAAACAAATTCTAATGAAACAGAGTTAAGTGAATTACCTGACAGATAATTCAAAATAGCTATTATTTGGTGAGTTCAGGAGAATATGCCATTATTACAGTGATACAATAGTCTCTATTCATCTATATATTTAATTTTGCCAATGAGTTTCATAACTTCTTCTGCTAATGCTATTATTTTGTTTCAATTTGAATAATTCCCACTAGCATTTCTTGTAATCTCCACCATTTTAAGTGTATAGTTTATTTTTATTAAACAAATTTATAATGTGCAACCATGACCATTTTTCATCTCCGTAATTCTACTTATCTTGTAAAACTGAAACTCTGTAACCATTAAATAAGTTATTTTATTTCCCCCACCCAGTCCCTGGAAACCACCACTCTACTTTCTGTGTGTCTGATTTTGGCTATTCCAAGTATCTCATATAAGTGTAATCACACACTGCAGATGCTCCTTGACATATGATAAGGTTGTGCCCTGATAAACCCATTTAAGCTTAAAATATCTTAAGTTGAAATGCATTTTAATATACCTAACTCATTAGTGAAGGTAAATATATAAAAAAAAAGAGACTATTGTGTTCCTGTAATGATGGTAGGCAAAATATTTTAAATCTAGCATAAATTAAAAGACAAAGATTTTAAAAATAATAATAACTAAAAATATGCTGGTGGATGCACAATATAGTTGTAAATTGTCACTTCAATAACAAATTGTGAAGGTGTGAGAGGTAAAAACTGTTGAGTTTTTGTATGAGATTGAAATTAAGTTGTTATTAACTTTAAGTACTGTAATAACTATACACTGAAATGAAGTATTTGAAAAAGAAATTAAGAAGACAACGCTTTAACAATAGCGTTGAAAAGAGTCAAATACTTAAGAATGAAATTAACCAAGAAGGTGAAAGATTTGTACACTAAAACTGCAAAACTGTGCGGGACAAAATTAAAGAGACAAAAAATAAATGAAAAGGCATCCTATGTTCATAGGTTAGAAAACTTAATATTGCTAAAATATCCGTGCTATCCAAAGCAATGTAAAGATTCAGTGCAATTCTATCAAAATTCCAATGACTTTTTTACAGAAAGAGAAGAAAAAAATTCTAAGGTATATGGAACCACAAAGGACCCCTAAAAGCTAAAGCTATCTTTAGAAAGCAGAATATTTATACTTTCTAATTCAAAATATGTTATAAAGCTATGTTACAAAGCTGTAAAACAGTATGGTACTAGTAGAAAGCCAGACATATAGATCAACAAAACAGAGTAAAAAGCCCAGAAATAAATCTACATATATATGGTCAAAATTGATTAAAGACTTAAACCTAAGACCTGAAACAATAAAATTACTAGAGGAAAACACAGGAAGAAAGTGTCATGACATTGGCCTTAGCAATGATTTCATTGGTGTACCACCAAAGCTCAGGTAACAAAAGTAAAAATAGGTAAGTAAGACTGCATCAAACCAAAAAGCTTCTGCATGACAAAGGTCAGCAGATTAAAAAAAAAAAAAAGTCAGCAGATTAAAAACCAAACTAGAGAATGGGAGAAATCAGTTGCAAACCTTGTACCTGATAAGGGGTTAATTTCCAAAATATATGAGGAGCTCTTACAATTCAATATTTAAAAACCCAAGTAGTACAATTCTTAAATGGGCTAAGGACTCAAATACATTTGTCTACAAAGTAGACATACAGATTGCCAGCGAAAAGATGTTCAACATCACTAACCTTCAGAGAAATTCAAATTAAAACCACAATGAGGTACCATTTCACTCCCATTAGAATTGCTAGTATAAAATAAAAGACAATGAGTGTTGGCAAGAATGTAAAGAAATTAAAACCCATGTACACTGTTGGTAGGAAGGTAGATTGGCCTAGTTTATGAAACACAGTATGAAGTTTCCTCAAAATCTTAAAAGCAGAACTACCATAAGATCCAGCAACCCTACTTCTGGGTATCAATACAAAATTGAAATCAGGGTCTTGAATATATATTAGTACTCCAGCATTCACTGTGGAACTATCCATAATAGATAAGAGGTGAAAACCTAGATGTTCATGGGCAAATGAATAGATAAAAGAAAATGAGGTAGATAGGTACAATGGGATATTATTCAGTCTTGGAAAAAAAAAAAAGAAAATCCTGTCATTTACAGCAAAATTGATGAACCTAGAGGACATTATGCTAAGTGAAATAAGACAGCCACAAAAGGATAAACACATGATTCCACTTATGCAAAATGCCTAAAATAGTTCCACTCATTGAAGAGGAGGGAAGAATGGTGGTTGCCAGGGACTGGGGGAGAGGAAATCAAGGGGGAAAAAGTTTCAGATATAGAAGACAAATAAGTCTAGAGATCTGCTTTCGAAGTGAGCCTCGAGTTAACAGTGTTGCATTGTGCACTTAAATTTTGTTTTACAAAATCTCATGTTAGACGTTCGTAACTCAATAAAATAAAAATGAGAAAATATAAAATATACCTTTTCATATATATGTGGGGACCTATATATGTGTGTGTGTAGACACAGATATGTGTATATATAGACATATATAGACATATATGTGTGTATGTATATATATACATATATACACGTGTGTGTGTGTATGTGTGTGTATATATACACATACATATATACCAATTGACTTCTTACCGATTCAGATCCTTTCTTACCTTACAAATATCCTTGACTAACATCTTTGGCCTCCATTACCACCACCACCCCCCCATGACTTTTCCCCTAAAGTCATTGTCTATTTTTGGTCTCTCAGTCTCTCACCTTGACCTTTCCTATGTCTTTGCCTTTACTCATACCGGTCTGTGCTCCACTGAAATGACCTTTCTACTCAGTTCCCACGTATACATACATTTAGGCTCCTTCAAGGAAAAATCAAACTTTTCTTCACAATGTTTCTTCTGAGCACCATAAATGAATTTTTTCCTTATCTGAATACTGTGAGCACAGTAACTATACTCTTTTCAAGGAAGTAGTCACTTTCCACCTTGCTATCTTTATCCCTGTTAGACACTAAGCTCCTTGAAAAATTTCAAAATTCAGTACATGTTTGTATCATCTTAAGTGGCAAAAATAGTGCTTAAACATAGCAAGCATTCAAAAAGACATTTTTAAACTGAATGAAACTGTCATGGAGAGTTAAACATAAGGAATGCATTGAATAAAATAATTGTTAATTTATGCTTGGATTGGGCAAGCATAGGTAGGTATGTAAGTCATTTTTATGAGCAATATTTTTTTCTCAGAAACTTCTTTAACTGTCAAAGATATTCAATCCGAAAAAAAAGTCATCTGTGCAGCCTCTATACTTAGCAGTTATGATAGCCAAAACCAATAGATAAACAATTTTAGAGTCTACATTTGCTTTCCTGTGTGTCATAGAAAAGCTCAAAGTCACAGTGCCGCACCTTCCCTTGGGCACCTACTATCACCACTTCCCCCCCGCTTAGAACTGACTCAGACACAGGAAGGAGCTTTCAGACCACTGAGATGATGACTCAAGTTCACTGTCAATTTTGAAGTTAAGAATCATTGACTATTGTGCGTTTCAACAACGTTCTAAGCCATTGCACAAAGTCTCGGTGCAAAATGTTAACAGCCACTGATGCCAGACTCTTCCCTCCTCTCCTCCACCTTTTCCATGCCTTGCCCTAGCACCTTTTCCTGCCAAAGAGGCTTGTAGGAGGATTTCCTTACATCTATTGTATTTATTTTCCATCTTCTCATTTGGAACAAAGGCCCACTATGGACTTTTTAAAATTCTGTGTTGGGCCAAGGCGGCCATTGGTCGAAGTGGAACAAAGTGAAATTCAGTCTGGAAAATGATAATGTTGCTTTCCAACTTCTCATCAGTGCATATTCTGCCCGCCTTGGCTCCAGAAAATTCTCCAGTTATTTCCTTTTGGCAGCATCCCTGTGGCGCACTTAATAAATTTGGACTTACGAGGGCGTCGAGTAGCCTTCCCAAAATTTTTCTAATGTTATGGACACTGCTGTTTCCCTTAGAGAAAGCTAAGTAAAACACTCCTGCTCTTTGTCATTCCTGGCTCGACTGTCAGTTTCGGGTTCTGCTGCCCTTGTTGCTACTTCAGGGCAGGCAGAGAAAGAGTCTATCTACCTGACAGGATTCAACAGCGTCCAAGGCCCCAAATTCTTTCTCCTCCTAGAAGACGATCCACTTCACCCTTTAAGTGTATTGGGTGCTTAAAAATCATTTTTGTTCTTAATCCCGTCGACTGCTTAACTCAAATGTTGCTTTCTTCATGAACACACATGATTTCCTTCCCTTCAGCCTTCTGCTTCAAAGGTAATAAATCACACCTCCACCTTGTTTCTGTAATTGAAACTGATCATGTTTTATTATTCAATTAGTTTTATATATTTCTGTCTACCATGCTAGAAAGTGAAAATCTCAAAGTTAGAGCTATCTTTTACTAATCTGTTTCTCCGTCATCTGACACATAGCAGAGTATAAATTAATTTACCATGAAAGAATGCAGTGCCTGGGATTTGACCATGCATCATTCCTTTAAATTGCTTTACTATTGGAAAGCTTCTTAAATGCAAATACTTTCGCATAGAATATTATGGTATAATACTAATTTATTAATTACTACTGGCAAGCTGTTAAAATATTTCTTCTGACAGGGATTCAATATCAGGATGAAAATACTAGGAACTAAAAAGTATGCCAAAAGATGGCTGGAAAAGGAGAAAAATGAGCCATCAAGGGACACACCGAAGATTATCTACCTGATGATTTTGGTCGTCAGGCCAAATCTATCTCCCAGCTCAAGTCTAATTTCCTACGCGGCATTGTGTTTTCAAAAGGTTTTCCCATAGAGGATTAGAAATTGATTGTCACAATTAATCTACAGATGCATTTGTGTCTTCAGTATAATAGGGTACATGAAGGCTTGCCTAGAGCCTAATATGTCTTCAGGCGAGAACTCAATAATGATGCGCCTAAAAAATGTTCCAGCTATTACCAAAAACCCTGGCAAGCTCAGGGACTGTTTTCACAGCCAGCCCTCTGGGGTTCTCCAGTGACTCAGTATGCCCCTGCTACACCCCAGCTCATTAAGCTGCTGGGTTATCCAGACGGACATTAATTACTCAGCATTAAGTGCCTGTGTGTAAATGCTTATTTTGGATAATTCAGAAGGTTACTCTAGAGAAGTACCATTAACTCCCTAGTAATTTTGACTTACATTCAAAAAGCTTTACTCAAGAAGTCCCGTCACTTCGGTTGAATGGCAATTTATTGAAAATATGTCACACATGATTGAACTGGCTTGCTTTCCTTTCTTTTCCCCTTCTCCCCTCAGCATCCAACAAAATTGTCTCCCCAAAGGTTAATTCGCTCACATGTAGCAGAAACCCAAAAAAGTCTCAGTCAGTATCCCAGTCTCTCTCCAATAGGCTGTTCATTGTTGGCACAACTTTTTTTTTAATTTTTAATTTTAAAGATGTGGGGTACAGTTCAGAGTTAGGTATACAAATGTTCATTATGCAGCTACCCTTGTTGATGAGATATGGCCCTCCACTCCCCTGGCAGTTTCCCACTACTGCCAATCCCTTTCTTGTAGTATTATGGTAATTGTTCGAGGTCTGCTTATAAGTGAGAACATTTGGTACTCAGTTCTTTGTTTCTGTGATAGAACATTCAGTATTATAGACTCTAAGTCCATCCAAGTTGCTGCAAAGTTCATGATTTTGTCCTTCTTTATGGCTGCATAATATTCCATAGTGTATATGTACCACTTTTTAAAAATCCAGCCCTCTTTTGATGAGCAACACGGTTGTGTCCATGTTTTTGCTATTCTGAATCATGCTGCAATAAACATGTATGCAGGTATCTTTTTCATAGAGTGATTTGAGTTCCTCTAGGTATATTCCCAGCAGGGGGATTGCAGGGTAGTATGGAAGGTCGATTTTTAGAACTCTTAGAAATCACCACACTGTTTTCCACAGAGGCTGTATTAGCTTACACTCCCACCAATAGTGTAGATGTGTTCCCTTCCCCCGCCCCCCTCACCCTCTCCAGCATCTGTAGTTTTTTGAATTGCCGATGATGGCTGTCCTGACTGGAATTAGGTGTTATCTCAGTGTGGTTTTAATTTGCGTTTCTTTGATGGTTAGGAAAGCTGAGCATTTTTTTCATGTACCTGTTGGCTGCTTGTATGTCTTCTTTTGAGAATTATCTGTTCATATCTTTTGCCCACTTTGTAATGGGGCTGTTTGTTTTTTTCTTTTTGGCACGTTTGAGCTCCTGGTAGATGCTTTGTCAGATATATGGTTGGCAAATATTTTTTCCCATTCTATGGGCTGTCTCCCCACTCTCTTTGGCTTTGCAGAAGCTTTTCAGTTTGATG
>CAUYQG010199768.1:0-30165 GCA_963574415.1 Tarsius wallacei | reverse complement strand
CCACGCCTGGCTAATTTTTTGATTTATTGTAGAGATGAGGTCTCGCTTGCCCAGGCGGGTCTCGAACCCGCGGGCTCAGGCAATCCACTCACCTCAGCCTCCCAAAGGCGCGGGATTACAGGCTGAGCCACTGAGCCCGGCTTATTGGAGTTTTTTTAAGCCAAAAGATTTTGCTAGCACTACCTCAAAGTCCAAAGATTTCTATTGAGACTGTTTTCTGCTTCTCCAAACATACTTCTCCCCTCATTTCTGTTTCCATGAACTATACTGACTTCTCGCTCAAGGCACCCTTCACTCTTTTTAAAATTTTATTTAATTTTTTTACCTTTTTGAGTCGAGGTATCACTCTGTTGCCCAGACTGGAGGGCAGTGACACGATCTCTACTCACCACAGCCTCGACCTCCTGAGCTCAGGTCATCTTTCTGCCTCATCCTCTGGAGTAGCTGGGACCACATGCATGCACCACCATGCCCGGCTACTTATTTTTTTATAGAGACAAGGTCTTGCTATGTTGTCCAGGCTGGTGCCAAGCTTCTAGGCTGAAACAATCCTCCTGCCTTGGTCTCCCAAAGTGCTGGGATTACAGGTGTGAGTTACTGCATCCAGTTCTTTCTCTAGTCTTGATATCCAGCCTGCCGCCCAAATCTTCCTGATCACACAACCAAATCATCTCTGGCCCTCTTTTCCTCCCATGATGATCAGACCAGCCCAGATGCAGTTTCACTGTGGTAGGACTGCAAACACTTCTGTGTTAAGTGTCCTTTCTTCCTTCTGTGTATTCCTCCTTGAATCCATCACACAAAGAGATGTCAAGTTAATCTTCTAAAACACTTTCATCACAATGTTTCTCTATTTTAAAATATTCCATAGCTTCCTATTATCTTCAAGATGAGTTCAATATCTTTCCCAAAAGACTTGGAGGTCTTGCATAACCTCTTCAGCTGCCTTCTGGTTTGAGGTTATTCATACTCCTTTGGGATAAGATTACTCACTTATAGTCATCCTTCCCTGTTCCAGCTTGTCGAAATAATTTTGAGTGTTTCTGCCATTGAATGTGTTTGTTATCCAGCTCGGTTCAGTGACAGTTGTACACACACACACACACACACACACACACACACACACACACACACAAAACCCTGGAATTTATTTATTTATAAAACATGTGTATTTATTCTTACATGTTTAAACTCCAGCCACCTTCAGAGTACTCTCTGTTTGATGCAATAAACCAATTGAAATGCTTTTTCCACTGCTCAAAAGTGTTTTTGAACGTGTCAATTTTGATGCCTTCTAGTGCTTCTGCTGTTTTTTGTTTAACCCCTTCTTCATTGGCAAAATGTTTCCTTATGAGAACTTTTTTCACCCAGGGAAACAGAAACAAGTCATTGGGGGATGAGATGGGGGGAATAGGAAGGTGGGGCAGGGGTCATGCCTATTTTGGTCAAAAACTGCTGAACACTAAATGTGGTTTACACATTGTGCCTGCAAATAACTCATGAAATGGGCAAACGTGTTGAAAAATTCCCCCACAAAATTCACTGAAACCAAACGCAGCCTCTCACCACAACGCTAGCTGGTGCACTGATGCCGATGAACTCCTCGAACACTTACCTAGCGGGGAAGCCTGTACTCCAAGGGGCCCACCCTCCAAAAGATAATTCCATTTTTTTGTGGGGGTCCCCCCTTATATGTTCATTGTGTGTGTTTGGTTGTTGATAAGTACCATTGAATATGACAGAATAATATAAGGATATGCCCTAGAGAATTCTGTAGGACTGAATTTTTTGAACTGGGGGCTAGGGTTGCCATTGGTCTCAGAACACAACCCTTTGCCTCTTGCTGTATCTCCTCCTAAACATTTCATAGTTCTTTGGGTCATTCCTTTATTCATTCAGACATTGATGATCTCTTCCCCAAACACAATTCTTTTCTCTCTTTCCGTAGGTAAAACTGTTGGAGTTCATGGACTAGAGGCCAGCTTTTATTCATTCATTTGTATGTTTACATTTGAGAGATATTTTGGGAGTAAAACTATCGATGGAGAAAGGCTGGACATTTGTTTTGACACCTACAAAATAACTCCCGTTTTTTCTAGATTCTAGAGACGATTAATACATAACAAACACTCCAAACACAGTTGTGTCAAGCATTAACTATCTTAATATGCTTTGGGGTTAAGAAGCCTGGAGGGGCACAATTGACTGATTTGTGTGAGCTGCTCCTCTCCCATGTCTGAGGCCTCAACTGAGAAGACCCAAAGACTGGAGCTGACTCATCAGCTGGGGCTAGAATCATCTGAGACCTTGTTCACTTGTGTATTTGGCACTGGGATGAGGACGACTTGAAGAGTAGGACTGTCGCCCTCTCCGTGTGGCTTGGCTTTCTCAGGGCAAGGCAGCTTCATGAGAGAAAGACTTAACCCCCACTGGCTCAAGTCTCCCATTATGACTGTTCCCAAGAATGCTGCACTAGAAGTCATATGACCAGTGCATCTATGACCAAGCCATGGAAGTCACAGGAAACCCTTACAATGCGTTTTATTAGATGCAAGTGAGACACAAGCTGCCCATATTTTAAAAAGGAGGCCTATACATAAAGAAGGACAAATATATGGACTTCGCAGCAACTTGGATGGATTTGGAGTCGATCATACTCAGTGATCTATCACAGAAACAAAGAACAGAGTACCATATGTTCTCACTCATAAGTGGAACTTGAGCAATTATAATACTATAAGAAAGCGTTTGGCAGTAATGGGAAACTGTCAGGGGAGGGAGGGTGGAATTGGCAGTTGAGGGAAACTGCTAGGGGAGGGAGGGGCATACCTCATCAACAAGGGTACCTGCATAATCAATGTTTATATATGTAACCCTGAATTGTACCCCACATCTTTATAATAAAAAAAAATAATAAAAAAAGGCAGGCTATAGACTCCACCTCTCACTAGGAAGAATGCTGGAGAATTTGAAGAGGTGTTTTTTTTTTTTTTTTTTTTTTTATTAATAGTCTAAAAATGTTTCCCAGACGGGAGTGCAGTTGCACAAACACCACCACCGCACCTTAGAACTGCAACGCACAGGAGATCCTTCTATCTCCGTCTTCCAAGTAGCTGGAACTACAGGCACGAGCCACCACACCCAGCTAATTTCTTGATTTATTGTAGATAGAGATGAGGTCTTGCCAAGTTGCCTAGGCTGGTCTCGAACCCGTGGGCTCAGGCAATCCTTTCACCTCGGCCTCCCAAAGTGCTGGGATTATAGGCGTGAGCCACGGCACCCAGCCAAAGATGTGTTTTAAAATTGCCATATATAAGAACTGAGAAGTCTGCTGTAGCTACTGCCTTTGGAAACTTGACCCAGTGAACTGGTGTCTTGGGTACTTTGTGAGCTAATTCAGTGCAGGTAACTCAGGAAAAAAATAGCTCGAAGAAGACATGTAATAATCACTCACTCATACTTATCCAAGTTCAGCGAAAGCTAGATATTTTTTAGGTTTGAGCCCCCGTTTTTAAATAAAATAAACCTGGTAAGAATACTTCTTTTTCTTCTTCTTTAGTAGGCTAGAGTTGATATTTAAGACTTTAAAAGGTGCTTCTGGGAATTTCAGCATTTGGCAGCTGGTGATAAGTGGGAAATGTCATTACATAAACCCCAGTTTGAGTGAAGAGGCAGGTGGTATTTTTGGAGAAGTCGGTGTCAACGTGAGGCTGTAGCCACACTGACCGCCTCCAGCCCATCTGCAGAGACGTTTCTGTCTCCGGCAAGTAAAGTCCCCTCCCTCTGTCTGTTTTGACTGCCTCTCTGAGTTCCCCTTTTTCTTGACCTTGAGTTTCAACTTGATGAGTCGTCAAAAGGACAGGGCCACTGGATTCTACCTGGTAAGAACTTCAGCGGCTGTGGCTGTTGTGAGGGGCTGCTTCCTGTTCTTTTCACCTCTGTGTTGACATTCATCGTCCAACAACACTCACTGAGAGCCTTTGACACGTATGTCCCAATCACTGAGCTAGGGAATATAGCCACAAAAAGTAAGCCGAACCAGATAGAGTTCTTGCCTTCATGGAACTCAGATGTAGCAAAGACTTCAGTTGCAACTTGTGCAGCTTTGCAGGAGAGGCGTGAGATGCTTTGAAAGCTTGTGTTAAGTGGGGTTGACATGGAGAAGTCAAGGAAGGTCCCCAGAGAAAGCAGCAGTTGAGCTAAAACTGAGGCGTGAGTGAGTGTTCACCAAGAAAAGAAGGCAGAGTGATCCAGGCAGATGGAGTAGCCGGTGGAGGAGGGGCAGGGGTGAGTTAAAAGGACTCAGGATGAGAAAACACCAGTGTGAGTGGAAGAGACAGAGTGAGGAGGAACAGGGTAGAGGTGTGGCTGGTGGGAAGGTGAGGACCAGATTGCAAGAAGCTCGGAGACTGTAGTGCCGGAGCTCTCCAGAGCAGAGAAACCATGCGCGCGCACATGTGTGTGTGTGTGTGTAGAGTATTAATGATGAATAATAATTAATAAAAATATATGATAGATAAGCCACTACATAGATAAAAAGTACCAACAGTATATCATAACTATTAAGGCAAGTCTGAAGTCTGTAGGAAAGGCTGGCAGGCAGATGAGAAACTCAGGCAGGAGTTGATGCTGCAGCCTGAAAGTAGAATTTCTCCTCCTCCTCCTCCTTCTCCTTCTCCTTCTCCTCCCTCTTCCTTTCTTTGAGTCGGAGTCTCACTCCGTCCCCCAGGCTGGAGTACAGAGGCGATCACAGCCACCGCAGCCTCAACCTGGGAGCTCAGGAGATCCTTCTGCCTCAGCCTTCCAAGTAGCTGGGACTACAGGTGTGCACCACCCTGCCCAGCAAATTTTTTGATTTATTGAAGAGATGAGGTCTCACTAGGTTGCCCAGACTGGTCTCAGACAATCTTCTCGCCTAAGCTTCCCAAAGTGTTGGGATTACAGGCATGAGCCACCACACCCAGCAAATTTCTTTTTTAAGGAAGAATTTCTTCTTCTCTGGAGAAATCTTGGTACTTGCTCTTAAGGCCTTCAACTGATTGGATGAGGCCCACCACATTATCAAGGTAATCTCCTTCTTACACCAGTTACTTAAAATCAACTGATGGTAGATGTTAAGCACATCTATAAAATGTCTTCACAGCAACACCTAGATTAGATTACATAATTGGGTGCTATAGCCTAGCCAAGTTGACATCTGCAATAACCACCACACATGACAAGGTGCTTTGTCTTGATCCTAAGAGTGATAGAAAATTCTTGATGGGTTTTATGAAGGATGATATGATTAGATTTGCATTTTCCAAACACATTTTATGCTGTTAGAAGAAGATTGGTGGATATGACCATCATCAGGGTCTTTGTGATGGTCATAAGGCACATTAGAAGATCCAAGGACTCTTCCAGAAGGACTGTCTGTGTCCTACATGGTTCCCTGGCATTGAATTGGTCAGATACTCCTTTTGGGTGTGCAGCTACCATCTTGAAATTGCCTCTTAGGCAACACTTATCTGTGTTTTATTTTGTGTTGACTTTTCTCGTTTTCTCCAACCAGACTGGACACTCTTTGGAGGCCATGTCTTGTTCATCGGTATCCTGAGTATCTAGGTCAGTACCTGGCACATGGTATGTTCCCAATAAACATTTGTGGATCAATGAGCCTAAATAGGCTTAGTGTTCCCCCCAAAGTGTCTTGTGAAGAATTAAAGAATGACATTCCTGGCCGGGCTCGGTGGCTCAACCTGTAATCCCGCGCTTTGGGAGGCCGAGGTGAGTGGATTGCCTGAGCCCCCGGGTTCGAGACCCGCCTGGGCAACTTGGCGAGACCTCATCTCTACCATAAATCAGGAAATTAGCTGGGCGTGGTAGCACGCGCCTGTAGTTCCAGCTACTTGGAAGGCTGAGGCGGAAGGATAGCTGGAGCCCAGCAGGTCGAGGCTGCGGTGTCCGGGAGCGTGCCACCAGCCACTGCGCTCCAGTTTAGGTGACAGAGTGAGACTCCAGCTCAAAAAAAAAAAAATAGCATTCCTATCAGTAGTTCTCGGCAGCAGAAAACTAAAAATTGTCATGCTTTTATTTCTAGCTTCCTTTCATTGGCGTGCTGTATAGTTATTCTTTTATTTTGCATAGCTTGCCAATTTTAGAATATAATCATTTCTTACATAACTTTTTATTTTGGAATAAATAATTTTGGATTTACAGAAAAGTTGCAGAGATAGCAGAGTTCCCGTTGCCCATTTCTCCTAATGTTAAAATCTTACAGTTTAAGATTTTACAATTGTTAAAACAAAGAAATTAACATAGGCACATAACTATTAATGAAACTCTAGATTATATTTGGCTTTCACCTTTTTTTCATTACTGTCCTTTTTCTGCTCCAGGGGCCAATCCTGAGTATCACACTGTGTTTAGTCATCCTATCTCCCGCTTTCCTCTGGCCTGTGACAGTTTCTCAGTCTTTCCTTGTTTTTCATGACCTTGACAGTCTTGAGAAGTATTAGCTAGAAATCCCACATAATGTCTTACAGCTTAGGTTTGTTTAATGTTTTCCCATGATGAGACTAGAGTTATGGGTTTTTGGAAAGAAAATCACATAGGTGGAGTAGCCTTGTCATATCCTATGACAGAGTATATGGTATCCATACTTGGATTAACAATTCAATAGAATGTTATTCATTGTGTTGCTTAAACTGTTCTAGCTTTGATCATTGGTTTGGTTTGGTTCCTGTGTCCCTTTGGCAAGCCCCCATCCATTTGTTTTTTAAGTATTTCCTTATTTTCTGGTACTATAAGATGCTCCAGATACATTTTATATTTTCCTTGTCCCAGTCCTAAATTCAGTCATTTCTTCAAGGGACCCTGGCTCCTTTTACTGTAAAATGGTATTTAGAAACCACTGTCTAGGTGGAAGGTGTGCTCATTGCTCCTGGGGTCTCATAGACCCAGGCCCTGGCAGGAGACTGAGCTAGGAAATGTGTGTGTGGTGTGTGTGTGTATTAGTCACTAAAACACTATAATTATTTCTGTATCTATCCATCTGCATCATATTAAGCAAATGTGAGTTTATACGGATGCCTCTGATTATAATCCAGTTCCTCAGGATTTATCTAACCTTCCTTTCTTGTTGTGATTTTATTTTTACATTTTTTTCTTTAATAACTTTAGGGGGTACAAATAGTTTTTGGTTACATGGTTGCATTGTGTAGTGGCAAAGAAGTCTGGGCTTTAAGTGTACCCATCACTCCCACCTGTGCACATTGTACGGGATGGGTGATTTTTCATCCCTCCAGCCCTTGCCCCCTCCCCACTCTGAGTCTCCAGTGTACACTATACCATTCTCTATGTCTTTGTAGGCCCTTTCTTTTTTATGTTGTTCCTCCCAGAGTAAGGAAGCTGGCTACCTCTGTGCACCATCCATTTAATTATTTGTGCAACATTCATTTAATGAAAAGGAATGTCAGAGTTGTTATCCTGTACCTTCATGAGAGACAAATTTAGCAACCAGAGTACAGTGTTTATTTATGGTTCTTTTATTTCTAGTATAATCATTTCTATAAGGATGTGGTATAATGGTTGAGAACATAGTCTCTACAGTCATATTGTCTAGGTTCAAATCCTAGTTTTGTTGCTTATTAGATGAATATTATTGGGTGAATTACTATCTTCTCAGTTTCCTCATCTATAAAGCAGGGATAATAATGGCACTAACTTCATGGTGTTATTTGAGGATTAAATGAGTTAATATATGTAAAGTGCTCAGAATACTGTGTGGCACATAATAAACACTATTTAAGTGTTAGCTGTTACTGTCAGGGCAGACATAAAGTCTATCTTAATTGCTACCAGAATAATGTCGGGTATGTTGGGGTACCATATCCCTTTGAAGAATAGTGTCATCTCTATTAACTTCTTACAACACTTCAGTGAAGAAATGTGTATACAGCTTCCTCTCTCCGTTTTTTTCTATTCATCCACTCACACGGTCTTTCTGTCTTGAGTGCATTTCTCTACCAGTTTTTTGTAATTCTGAAAACACATTGAGATTTAAGCCACTGCCTGAAAAAATCAAAGATGTCTGTAAAGCTTGAAATAGAGGTTGGAGGCTTCACTCAAAATATTGGTGATAATGTTCTGCCTACTGTTGTGATTAATATTGTACAGCAAACTGGCCATGGTTTCTGCCCAGTGGTAGTCAGCACTTCTGGGCAGAATCGTGTATTACTGGCATTTTAATTAGGCTTCAATGAACCCAGCTGCAATCACGTCAGCAGAGTCTCTTAAACTATTTTTCACATTTGAGGTTTAATAAAACATGATATGTATTTCCCCTACTATTTTCCCTTTATACTAAAAACAACAACTACCATCACCAAAAAACAAAAACAAAAAAACCCATATTAACAAAAACCACATACACACAAAGACTAGGTGCTTTTGAAGGTAAATTCACTTGACGTAGAGTGACTAATTTTTGAATCATTAAAACATAAAATTCAACAAAACCTAATAGCCAATACCTAATTATTTAAATCATTTAAGCTTTTTTATAAAAATATCTACCCCTTAAAAACAGTGCAAGGAACACTTTATGCAAGTAGAAATATGTGCCAATTTCTAACTAAGGATCAGGTGTCTTCCTCTTCCTTATTTTAGTTATCTTAAGTCATTGCAGGTTTCAGGATTTGTGTTTGGAATTGCAGCCAGTTATGGGGTGAGATGGTCAAATCCACGTGGCCCAAGTGAATGGAAGTCACTCAGCTACCTGGGAACCCGCCAAGGGCAGGCAGTAGCTACAGTCAGTAGCCAGACAACTGCGGTCAAAGCAACTGACTGTATTATTTAACAATGACAAGCTAGTTACTTTCATTCTTTTGCTGAGATTTGCTCCTTGCCTACCATCAGAGAACCAGGCTCCAGTGTCTTTTGCAATAACTGTTTTTGGGAGTTAACGTCTATCCTACCCAGGCCTGGTTTACTTTTGCTTAGCAAACATTGATGATTTACTTCCGTGAGATATATCACCTCTTAGGTGTCCCTCTTAAGAAGAGAGGGATCCCAAACCCTGACCTGGGCTTTTCTCTCCCAAGTCTGATCCCTACCTATTGTTGTGATAGTTGAGGGATCTGTGAAGCCTAGCGTAGAAGTACTTTTGGTTGTTGTAATTTGAGTACACAAAGAAGAGACCAAGAGTAGTAGCATTCATTAGTGATTAACACCCAAGTCTCCGACTGCCTGGAAAACAGATTGGGCTGAGCACCCCGCTGTGGGATGTTAGGTGTGAGAGGCCGTACACAGCTGTGCCGCCACAGTGGTTAACCTGCCACAGGGGAATTGGTGTGCGGTGGGTAGCGTTAGTCACCAGGGGAAATGATTTGGCCATTTCTGGGGGATTTTGTCATAAAATAGAGCTGTGTCTATAATCCCATTTATTGAGTTGCTCAACACACTTCATAGAACAAGAAATCTTCCTGCCGAAGGGCAGGTGTCTATACATTTCACCAGCTAGAAAATAAATGAAGTTAACATGAGGCCTCACAATCATTCACGACCACTCAGAGCCTGGAACTCCCGGGCCTGGCTTGCTGACCAGGTCACTCTCTTTGTGATTGGTTATGAACCGGCCAACCTGCCCACCTAACTCAAGAGACTGCCAACCTGGGGCCCCCTAGGCAGTTGTCTAGAACCTCTTCTTACTATCTGGCCCAGATTCCTGACTTTTCCCTGCCTTTAACGTCTGCCTCGAGGCTCCTTAGAGACCCAACCCACCCCCTGCACTATGTTCTTCACAGTTACCGGCTGACCACAGTGGCTTCTGTTGTCCAAGGGAGGAACAGGTGATTTAGGCCTGTTTCCGGCATTTTAATTAGGCTTCAATGAACCCAGCTGCAATGACAGAGTGATTTATGGAAAGCCCTCTCCCTTCCAAGGCCCATAACTAAATCATACACAAATAGTTGCATGAGTACTATTTTGAGAGAATGACCATGTTACGGTATAAACTAGAAGCGATCAATTCATAGAGCAGGGTGCTAGGATTCAGTGTGTCGCCTCAGGGGATGGAGCGACGGGATGGCCTGGCCTGCCTTTTTGGCCAGACGGTGATTAATCAGCTTCATCGTGGCCAGATCCAGACAACCGGGCAATATGAATCAGGACATGGCAGAGGAAACCCAAGCCACAGTCACAGCCATTCTCCTCCAGGGATCTGCATCTGGTGCCCTTTCTCCACTCTAGAATGTATGAGGGGGGACCCCAAAACCTGGAGTTTATTTATAAGAACTTGTGTATTTATTCTTACATGTTTAAACTTAGCCACCTTCAGAGTATTCTCCGTTTGATGTAATACATCTAGCAAGATGTTTTTTCCACTGCTCAAAACAGTTTTTGAACTCGTCAATTTTGATGCCCTGTTGTTTCACCTCTATGACATCAGCAAACCACTTCCCTTTGAGGACTTTTTCCATCCAGGAAACAAACAAAAAAAATCGCTTGGGACAGGATCGGGTAAATAGGAGGGTAGGGTAGGGTCATTCTGGTTTTGGTCAAAAACTGCTGAACGCTCAGTTTGGTGTGGCAGGTTGTTTTTATAAATCACCTACCAAAATGAGCAAGTGTTTTGAAAGAATGTCCCCCTAAAAATTCACTGAAGCCCAAAGCAGCCTCTCACAACAATGCTAGCTGGTTACACTGATACAGATGGGTTCTAAAACACTTACCTAGCAGGGGAAGCCTGTACTACAAGGGGCCTGCCCTCCAAAAAATAATTATGCTTTTTTGGGGTCCTACCTGGTGGATGTCAAAGAGGCCGGTGGTAAGAAGTGATGGAGTAAGACAGGCTTTGTAGTCAGTAGATCTGAGTTCGAAATCATTGTGTACCCTGATCAAATTTCTTGCTCCTCCAATTCTTAGTTTTTCATCAGTAAAACGGGAATAAAAACCTCTAATTTGCCGGATTGTTATAAAGACTAGAAATAACCTATGCATTGCCTGGCATAGGATATCTGATTATCAGTAGCTGTCGTTAATAATTGAAAAAGCACTGTTTTCAATTATTATCTTTGGTCTATAACACTCTGTGTTATAGACCAAAGATTTTGATTAATTCAGTTCTGTATCCCTGATGTCCCATTTAATACAACTTATTTAAGAGAAATATTTTCTTCTCTCCTCAAACTCATGCAAGTTCAGTGTCAAGCTTGTAAAAGCAGAGAATTAATTCCACATTTACTACTTTGTGCATTTCGTACTTCTCTCTATGCATTTAAAATAAAATTCCTTTTATGAGTCAAATGTGATTTTATAACCTGCTTTTTTCACTTAATGTAATGATAAAAGGATCTTTTTTAAGTCTCTTATTTCGTTTAACACGAAGTTCCTGAAAATGTTCTCTTTTCACTGGAACCATGTCTAATGTGTGTGCTTACCCAATACAGAGGCCAGTTCCTAGAAAAGTGTGAGAATTCTTTGCTAAATGGGATGCTCAGTTTTTTTTTTGTTGTTTTTGAGTTGGAGACTCACTCTGTCGCCCAGACTGGAGTGCAGTGGCTGCTCCCGGCCACCGCAGCCTCGACCTGCTGGGCTCCGGCGATCCTTCCGCCTCAGCCTTCCAAGTAGCTGGAACTACAGGTGCGCGCTACCACACCCAGCTAATTTTTTGATTTATTGTAGAGATGAGGGCTCACCAAGTTGCCCAGGCGGGTCTCGAACCCGGGGCCTCAGGCATTCCACTCACCTCAGCCTCCCAAAGCGCGGGATTACAGGCTGAGCCACCGAGCCCGGCTGGAATGCTCAGTTTTATAACCCAAAGCAAGCAAGCACAACATCCAAGACCATCTGTCTAGTGACTGGTATGACTGGGGAAATGGTATCACCTTGACTGTTCACACGGCATATTTAGAATAATCTGTTTTGTGTTATAGCAAATTCCAGAAATATGCAGAAAGAGAGAGGGTAATACACTGGCCCCTGGGCTCAGCCCTCCTCCCCCTCAACCCTTATGAACTCATGGCTAGTCTTCTTTCTCCTGTCTCCTTACCTATTTCCGCACCCACCATCTTCCCAGATTATTTTAACACAGGTCCCAGATACCCATCAGTTTCACACGTGGCACAATTTTAGGGCCAATGCTGTGTTGCTCTGTGGTGTATGCCTCTTGCTCACCGATGCTGTGGGAACAAGCCCCGGGTTTTGTATCAGACATGCAGCTGTTCAAACCTAAGCCCCAACACGAATTAGCAGCCACTTAGGAGAAACCGAGTCTCAGTGACCTCAGCTTGAAAAATGGGGATAATATTTCCTAGAGTCATCGTAGGAATTAAGGGAGATGACATATACAAAGCATCTCCTAGTCACCCTCCATTGGCGGGTGCTTAACAAATATTATGACACCCCTCCCCTCCTCTCCTGAGCGCTCCTCTTTCTGACTGACCCGTTGCCTCTGCCCATGGGAAGGCCTGGGCTAAGACTCTGCCACCTTGTCCCTCACTGCGGTTTCCCAGCTTCCAACTCCCTGTACAGAGGATTCAAGCCTCTCTCTTCATGAGTCAAGGTTGATAGGACAGGAAATTGACAGCGTCTCCGCCACTCAGTGAGTGAGGCCTAGAATGACTCTTATTGCCCCAAATCAGGCGTGTGGGGTCCAAATGAGGACGATCGGATCCTTGTGCAGCCTGTACCCACCCTCTTCCCTCGCCAGATTAAACTAGTGTGGTTTTCTGGAAGAGCCTGCCTCATTTTCCTCCACGGGTTTATCTCTATTTTTCTGGAATTGAGTCTGGAATTTAGGTCTGAAATTTAATCTTCTATTGTTCGAGTGCTTTGATGTCATCTTGACTCCTGATTGGTGGATTGCTTGATTGACGGAGGCGGAATCACCTTTATTGGGGCATGATCTGTCGGACAGGAGTGTCTCCTGAAGTCCCCGTGGTTTGCTGGGACGAGGGTGTGAACAAAACAATGAATGAAGCCAAGACTGGGAGTGGCTGGCAGTGAAGTGGACCAGGGTAGGCTCAGATGTAGGGACAGCAGCAGTACCTCTCCCAGAGGGGGGTTACTGCTTGGGGGGTGAGGGCGGGCACTTGCAGGGCCTGAGGGCATGATGGCGCTTGGTGCGGGGGAGGGGCAAGAAACTGTGCAATAGTCCTCCACAAACCCGGTTGTCCCTCTCTAGGTGTGTTCCTGAGGGAGGTCTTGCAAGGGCTGCCCTCTGCTTTCAGCTGCTAGACAGGGCCCGTGGCTCATGCCTGTAATCCCAGCTCTTTGGCAGGCTGAGTCGGGCGGATGGCTTGAGCCCAGGAGTTTGAGACCAGCGTGGGCAGTATAGCAAGACTTTGTCTCTACAAAAAAAACCCCAAATAACCAAAAAAAAAAAAAAAACAGGCATGGTGGTGCGCGCCTGTAGTCCCAGCTACTTGGGAGGCTGAGGTGGAAGGATCACCTACACTCAGGAGATCGAGGCTGCCCTGAGATGTGATCGTTCTCATCATGCCACTGCACTTCAGCCTGGTGACAGAGACCACAACTCAAAGCAAGCAAACAAACAAACAAATAAAAATAAAAAATATAAAGAAGCTCAAGCAGGAATTCTCATCTTTCTTTCAGACTCTTGCTAACATCTGAGACTTTCCCACCTCCTGGTTCTCCGCAATCCTTCTCTTGCATTCTCTGCCCCCTTCTCTAGTGCGCCCATATTTTAGGGAGAGCCTCACTCTCGTCCCTTCCCTCAAATTCTCTGTCACCTCCACTTTGTGCCCGACGTCTTCTTTCGTCTCCTCTCCCGTCTGTCACGTACCCCTGCCCACCCCCAGCCAGCTTAGTGCTTCTTCTTGGACTGTTCTTTCCTCGAGAGCACATCGGTGTGGCCTTGGTCTTTCTTTCTTCAGATAACGGGGAAGGAAGAAGCAGCTCAACAGGAAATGCTTTATGGCTCTATTAGCAGAAGAAGGAGAAAGACGTTATTTTCTCCTGTCACCAACTCTTGCTACTAACTGGCCTCTCCCTGGTCCCTTCACTTGTCCACATGAGGTGACTTGCTATGCCAGCTGTCCTCTCGTGGTCATGACTCTGGTGACTTTCTGCCTGTATCCATCTAACCTCATTGTTGCCATCTCCCTGGTGTGCTTTTGGCTTGAGTCAAACCAATTTACGACAAGGGCTTGGTCTGAAGCCCTCTGGAAGAGTCTGAGAGTTCTAGGCGCTGCACTCGTGAGTGTTGATGTCTGCATCATTCATTGTACTTGAGTCCCTGTCTTTGGAACCAGCCTGCACCGTGGTCTCTTGCTCTGACTGTGAGGGACTGAAATTCTTCTGCGAAATGCCAGTGGTTTGTGCTCCAGACACAGGGCCATTCTCATTTGCATTGCTGTCTTATTATAATTTATTGATAGCTACTATATCTAAGGTATCTATTTTGTGCCAGGTGGTTCCCTCATATTATCTTATTTATACCTCACAAAACTGTCAAGGGACACATATAAACATTCTACAGATAAGGAAACTAAAGCTTAGAGGGGTAGTAACTTCCCCATTATATGTTCCCAAGTAGTAGCCAAGCTTGGGTTATTCTAGCTAGAAAATATATATAAGAAATGCCCACAAAAGTTAAAAATAATACAGAATCTTGGGCCTTACCAAAATAAATTCTAATTTGTAAATTTGGTGCAGAAATCAGGGCTATATATTTTTTAGCCACTGCATTGATTTTGAATCAATTGGTTCACGGACTTCCTTTGGGAACTCTATAATATACCATTCTTTCCTGAGATCAAGCTAATTATAGCCTTTGTGGGTTGCTGTCTCTTATTACATAGTGTAAGTCGTTTAAGAACAGTCAGTTGCGAATAATACATATGAGATACATTTTGACCCTGTCTTCAGTGACACCCATGGAGCTGTGTGTCGTCAGCCCCTCAACATGTGGGGACCAGGTGAGGAAACCTGTCTTGTGTAATGGAAGCTAAGAAGAAGCACCAGAAAAAGGAAGGAGACTACGTTAAGGGATGGTTTCTTAAGATGCTGTCAGTGGGTCTAAGATGTAAGCAAAAGCCAGGAATATCCCGTGTTGGGAAAGCTGCATTTCAACGTGAGTAATTGTTGAGCTACAATAAAAGAAGCAGCCAGCCTCTGTTATAGAAATTTCCTTGGAGCAGATGAGTACTCTCTAAGAGCACTTCTGGCAGGAGTTATCTGACAACAAACAGCTTCCTCTGATCCGAAGTTGAGCTCACTGAACAATTGATCCATAGTGGGTCTAGTGGATGGGACAGGGAAGGAAACCTCCATAGATGAGTCAATTCAATTCTTAAACCGGAGCAGCTCATTTGTTCATTTGTGTTCTACTTAATCAGTGGCTCTCAGATGGGTTTGGATAGTATCGTCTAGGGCATGAATCCCATAGGCTCAATGGACTGAAGCTGAGTTCCAGCAACTAGACTCTGAACCCGCTATGACTCCATCAAGTGTTGATGCCTTTGAGACTCCATCTGGAACTACAAGCCAGGTGTCTTATCTGCAAAAGCAAAACAAAAAATAAAAAAACATTTGTGCAGGCTTTGGGTTCTCAGGACTGGGTAAGAACCTACGATTGAACCTCTCAGTGCTGGATGGTTCTATTCCTTAGGGTCTAAGAAAGCTGGAAACTTAATTTTCTCCTAAAGTGTACATATTTGAAAAATGCTGCTTTGCACACTATAACCAAATATAAGACTCAGTACAAATATGTATATGAATTTACAAAACAGATAACTTTGTGTGTCCCAAATAGGTGGGTAGGTAACTCAAAGAAATCTGAGCAAAGGGGAAGTGAATGGCTGCCCAGTGAGTCAGTGGCAGGAGTGGGGTTAGGATGTCTTTCTGACTTCCCATCTGGTGCTCAGTTCAGTTAAGTCTCAATTATTCCAACCACTGTCATCGCTCTGTCTATATTTTCCCACCATTTTGTTCCTCACGACAATGTCTCTTTACTCCCTTGGTTTTGGTTGGCTCATGAATTCCTTTTTGTCAGAGATCTTGGGATTTTTGTTTGTTATTTTTTTGCATATGGCAAAGAAGAGCATGTTTGATGTGCTTGTTATGGTCATAGACAGAAAGCTAGAGATCTCAGCTGGGGCAACTGTCAGTAACAGACAAATGAACAATTTCCCCTATCAAAGAGACGTTCATAGACGCTGAGCATGGTGACTTGCACCTATAATCCCAGCACTTTGGGAGGCTGAAGCAGGAGGATTCCTGGAGGCCAAGAGTTCGAGCCCAGCCTGAGCAACATAGTGAGACCCTGTCTCCACCAAAAAAAAAAAAAAAAAAAAAAAGACGTTCATGAGTTTTGCTTGAGGTTGATTCTCTACAGAATGGAAACTAACTCATGGTGGCAAAAAACCAGTAATGGTCTGCCCGAGCTGCTGGTGAAACTTAGGAGGGAAAGCTGTGGTGTGTCCGTGAAAGATGGTGGAATTGGAGCCCAGGCTGGACACAGAAAGGACATCTGATGAGTGAGGGTGGAAGACACAAACCAGACTGAAAAAAACTCCCCAAAACCAAAACCCTGCAGTTCCTTAATATACATTCTCTAACAGACACATATAAACTATAGTTCGTATAGTTATTTATATTTTATATTATTTTATATCTTCTTCTTATAGACTTAAAAGCTGTGTATCAAATACTTTAAACCTTCCACAGTTTTGCTTGCCCTGATAATTTCCAGCATAGATTCCCCTTCCATCTCTGCGGCTTTGTGTTCATTGCCACAGCACCTACCCCTGGACCCTGCCCACGTCCTTGCTGGATGGCTCTTCAAGGAAAGGGTCAGCAAAGCCAAAGTGAACTTTGATCCCTCTGTCTCTGAGTGATCAGCTTGTGATGTTTTACGCAGAAGCTTTTCTGACTCAGAACACAAATAAAAATGCCGCACCAAACACTGGCCCTTCGTCTTTGAATTTATCCAAAAGCCTAAAATTCTCTGGCCCAAACAGATAATATTTACAGGAAAAGCAGTGAATTCTGGGATATCAGGGATTGCTTTGAAGTTTCTCCTTCTAAGAGAAGGACATGCTTTTATCCATCACCACGGTTTCTACTGGGTACTTGCAGTTTTTGAAAACAAGCCTACAAAAGGGTTTTGCTAATAAGCCGTGAAGTTGAAAGGTTGCTTGTCTGGCCTGAAAACGTCTCGTCTGTGCAAACTACTTGGGGCAGGCAGGCAGAGGGAGAGGTGATCAGAGAGGAATAAACACAGCTGGTTTCAATATTAGAGGCAAAGACAGGCATTTTGCTCTTTCTTGTGGTACCTGCTTCAGGAATCAGATCAAACACGTGAAGAGCATCAGTCAGGCTGGGAAGGTAGCTGGGGGCTGCCTTCCCTTCATCACGCGCTGTGGTAATATCTTCCTCTAGTCCCTCATGTCAGCACTCTTGGTTTTCACTAATTGTGAAAGTTCCTCTTTTTGCAAAAGGATCTACGTCTTCCTTGCCTTGTAAAAATCATCCCGATTTTAAGCTGCAACTATAAAAAACCCCCGGCAAATAAGAAGCAGTCTTTCTGATCTAAGTTATGGGAAAGTGGACTTTTATTTTCTATTTAAAGAAATAGGAGTCTTCGTAATGCGTTAGTAATTCTAGCCAAAAAAAAAAAAAAAGCTGGATGTGGACTTGATTTCATGAGAGAAGGCAGTCTTTTGCATACTCATTCATTTCTGCTCAGAAGCATCACTTTCCGTTTTTATGAAAAGTAAAAACTGATTTTGTAATTGGAAGTGAAGTCACCTTGAATGCAGCGATTCCCACACAAAGTTTAAGGGAAAGAAAACAATAAAATTATCTTTTCACTAGAAGAGGTTCATTAGAGTTATCAGATAGTGAGAATTAGGTATTTAGATACAGTATGTTTGAGCAGAAAGGTACCTACTTATTACAGGCCAATTTCTCCATCTTGAGGGTTCCTTTATTCTTTTAATTCCCCCTGTTCTTTCCCACTAGACTCTTTTCTTTCTGTTTTGTAATTATTGATGCCTAATAGTTGTATGTATTTATGGGGTACATGTGATATTTTGATATTTTGATGCATACAATGTGTAATGATCAAATGGGTAATCGGAGTATCCATCACCTCAAACATTTATCATTTCTTTGTGTTAGAAACATTCCAATTCCACTATTCCAGTTATTTTGAAAAAAATAATTAGCCGGGTATGGTAGCGCACGCCTGTAGTTCTGGCTACTTGGAAGTTTGAGGTGGAAGGCTCGCCAGAGCCCAGCAAGTCGACGATGGGGTGGCCATGAGTATGCCACTGCACTCCAACCTGAGTGACAGAGTGAGACTCCAACTAAAAAAAAAAAAAAAAAAAAATTAGCCAGGTGTGGTGGTGCACACCTGTAGTTCCAGTTACTTGGAAGGCAGAGACGGAAGGATTGCCTGAGCCCAGCAGGTCAAGGCTGTCGTGCCCATGATTGTGCCACTTCACTACAGCCTGGGAGACAGAGTGAGACTCCGATTCAAAACAAAACAAAACAACAACAACAACAACAAAACTTGAATGTGCAACAGGAACCTCAAACTCGAAACATTGTCATCTGAACTTATCCAACATACCCTCCTCAAAACTGCTCCCCCATATTCCTTTTAGCTTCCAGAAAACTAGTAGTCATTCTAGTTACAGTTCCTTCTCTATAGAGAACTGTATAGGAACATCACAAGCTGATCATGATTCAACTCCATATAGTTGGCCCCTAAACTTGGCTCCGACTTTTCTTGTCTTCTTCATTCCTATGGTCACTACCATAGTGCAAGCCCTGGTTGCCTTAACCCTGAACCTGGGAAACAACTTTCTACTTGGTCTGCTTTCCTTCATTCTAGCCTTCCTTGCATCTATCCTCTCCTCCAACCAGAACGATCTTCCTAAGACATACCGGGGGTGGCCAAAAAGAAAGAAAAATATAAATTATTTTTTAAGAGTTAGCCCCTTATAGTACAGGCTTCTGCTGCTAGGTAAGTATTCTAGGAGCTCATCGGCACCAGTGTACCAGCTGGCATTGTTGTGAGCGGCTGAGTTCGGCTTCAGTGAATTTTTTGTTGTTGAGATTCAACAAGTTTGCCCATTTCATGATGGGTGATTTACAAGTACGCCTACCCACACCATGCTGAGTGTTCAGCATTTTTGATCAAAAACAGCATGACCCCCATCCCCACCCTTCCTATTCATCTGATCTCGGCCTGAGTACCTTTTTTTTGTTTCCCCAGATGAGAAAAAGCCCTCAAAGGGAAACGTTTTGCTGATGTGGAGGAGGTGAAACAAAAAATGGCAGAAGCACTAAAAGGCATCAACATTGATGAGTTCAAAACTGTTTTGAGCAGTGGAAAAAGCATCTTGGTAGGTGTGTTGCATCCAACAGAGAGTACTTTGAAGGTGACTGAAGTTTCAACATGTAAAAACGAATATACAATTTTTTATAAACCAATTCCTGTTTTTTGGGGGGTCCCTCCCTCATAAACACAGTGTGAAACGGGCTGGAGTGGGTGGGTGTGAGACTTATCTTTTCTTAGGACCACCTTGCCCACCTCCTGCCTTTTGAGCCATTCAAGTAGTCCCAAGAATCTTGGAGCTTTGCCATGAAGGCCACTGAAGCAGGAGAGTTGCTGAATTTGAACTCCCCGGTTTACCTCCCTGTGCCAGAGAGAATGTGTCTGCCTGCCTGCCTCCTTGCATTTGATAGAGGAATCCATAAAGTGTAATTTCTCCCCATTTGTTGCATTGACACCCACTTTGAGGAAATGGCATATACAAATTCAAATGAACGGGATAGAGAAATTAGAAGTGATGGTTCGTGTCACAATAGGAAAGTTTTCAAGGACTCACTGTTTGTGTTTTCTATGTATTGAGCTTTAGCTTTCCTAGGTATCAACACCGTGTTGCCTGCAACTATCCCAAAAGAGCTACGATTGTAACGTGGAGTTGTTGGCATTAAGAAAGAGTGAGACTCCAACTCAAAAAAAAAAAAAAAAGAAAGTACTGTGTCATCAACAAAGGTACCTGCATAATGAACATTTGTATACCTAACCCTGAATTGTACCCCACATCTTTAAAATAAAAAATTTTTTAAAAAGCACTGTGGTCTGCATATTTGTGCCCCTTCTAAAATTTTTTTTTTTTTTTTTTTGAGTTGGAGTCTCACTCCGTCGCCCAGACTAGAGTGCAGTGGCCACTCCTGGCTACCGCAGCCTCGAGCTGCTGGGCTCCGGCGATCCTTCCACCTCAGCCTTCCAAGGAGCTGGAACTACAGGCGCGCGCTACCACGCCCGGCTAATTTTTTGATTTATTGTAGAGATGAGGTCTCGCCAAGTTGCCCAGGCGGGTCTCGAACCTGCGGGCTCAGGCAATCCGCTCACCTCAGCCTCCCAAAGCGTGGGGTTACAGGCTGAGCCACCCAGCCTGGCTCCCTTCTAAAATTCTTATGTGGAAGTCCTTATCCCCAAGGTGTTGGTATTTGGAGGTGGGGCCTTTGGGAGGAGATTAGGTCATGGGGTTAGAGCCTTCATGAATGGATTGGTGCCCTCATGAATGGGATTAGTGCCCTTGCAAAAGAGGCCCCAGAGAGACTCTTACCCCCTTCACCATGTGAGGATGCAATGAAAAGGCAACATCTATGGACCAGAAAGTGGGCCCTCACCAGACACTGAATCTGCCAGAGCCTTGATCTTGGTCTTCCTAGCCCCCAAACGTGTGAGAAATACATTTCTATTGTTTATAAGCCACCCCGTAGATGGTATTTTGTTATAGCTGCCTGAATGGAGTAAGACAGAAGGACTTTTCATCTTATACGAGTTTGTTTTATCTGTTCAAATGTAGAATCTATCTCTTTGGGCGTTATTTTATTAGTTCTAACGTGTATTTGTGATATAGGATCAGGCACTTCAAAGACTTTTTTTTGCATGCGATGATGACTCATCAAAGGCCCATGACCAGAAAGGCACATGTGTGGTTTTGCTCAATTTCATCACTCTCTCCTCAGATTAGCTTGGAACTGGCTGGGTACCCAGACAATTCACCTTGTGCGTTCAGGCCACTGGTCCCCAGCTGACTTGGATAAAAGAACATGGCTGTGTTAGCTCTATCTCCGTCTGAGGCCCTAGAAAGGCTGACACTGAGGAAGGCAGGTCATCCATACAGCCACCAGATTTAAGCCTCAAGGCCCACTTCCACCACGCCTTAACCCAGAGACCCAACCGACCACAGATTCTCTATGGTTAGCGTAAAAACTGGAAGAAAACAAGGATAGATGAACCAGTTTCCTCTGAGAATTTGAACTCTGTCCTTTCTGAAGAATTTTTAAGAACTACAATCGAAATTGTTGCTAGTCTGCAGTGGAAGTCACATCTGATCACCTCCAGACATGAGGCTGTTATTTTTTGCGAAAGTCTATTTTAACCAAAGGAAATCCTGTTTAACCAGCAGCTCTGGCAACAGCCCCGAGATGCACAGTCTCAGGAGTGTCGTGAGGATACAGGCTCTCTTTAATCTCAGAATAAAAATATTTGATGTTTACAAGGTGTATTAGTGTAATTGGAATGTGTCTGCCTGTCTGCCGGCCTTCCTTCCATGGTGGGACTCATAATTAAAGAGCGTCATGTTCATGTGGCTGCCTGTTTATCCTTTCATAGCTTCTCGTGAGCAGCCACGGTCAAGACCGTTACCATGGGCTCTTAGAGAGCTTATCTGGGCAGAGACAGCTGCAGCCAGAACAAAGGGGAGGCCGCACCCCACTTGCAATCCTCCTGAGTGCTCTGGGGCAAAGTAGGGAACAAGTAGAACTCAGTGGATGAGGAACGCCTGGTGTCTCAAGAAACTACCAGTGTGTGCGTGGAATTATACCTCCCAAAATGCACACAGGAAGTGCACAAAGCGATTTGTCTTGTCTTCAAGTAATTGTTCAGAAAAAGTAATGCCCACCCTTATCTCTTTGTATGTATCTAATTCCACATGATGTAGTCAAATTGTATTCCTAATCCTGCAGGGCTTTTCCGAGTTGCAGTCAGACGAGCACAGTGAACTCACATTTCCTAAGTGCGATTTGACTTTTTTCCCTACACTCTCCTGGAAGCCCAAAACTTCCAACAGAGCCTGGCTAAGAGTAGGTGCTCAATAAATAGGCACGAAGTGAATGAATGAGTCTCTTTGCAGAGTACTCCCCCTGAATTAGTCTGGAAGTCCCCAGCAGGGTGTCTGCCATGTGCTTAAATCTGTCTGTCAACCACAGGCGCCTTGTGACCTCCTGTCTGTTCTGATTCTCTGGTCCTGGCTCCGCTTGCTTGAGGGTGCCTGGTTGCCGACCTTCCTGAGAACTCGACCATCTGAGCTGCACCACCATGCCTCTCTTCCCTTCCAGCCTTAGAGTGGACTGGCCTACAGTCTCATGGCTTTCTCAACTTTTTCACCTGACTGCTCCCCACTCAGGGGCCCAAATTATGAAGCTGGGCAAGGAAATACCTTTACATCTTTCTTCCCTGCCCTTAACTCTCCCACTCACGAATGCTCCTGGGTGCAAAATGTCTCTCTTTTGTGACCCTGAAACTAAAAATGTCCTTATCTCAGTGTTTTTCAATCATGGTTAGATAAATATGTATACCCAGACTCCAGCCCAAGATACTTTGATCCAGTGGGTCTGAAGTAGCATCCGGGTATTCATATTTTTACAGGGCCCATCAGCGATTCTACAGTGTTGCAAAGCATGCTGCAATAGGCAATCAAATCATATGAACAGATACCTGGAGGGGTCATCGATTTGAGCTCAGCAATGATACTCTGCTAGAAAATGCAATCTTTAGGAAGGAAGGAAAATGCATTTTTTTTTAGTTGGAGTCTCACTCAGTTGTCCAGGCTGGAGTGCAATAGCACGCTCACAGCTACATCAGCCTCGACCTGCTGGGCTCCGGCGATCCTTCCGCCTCAGCCTTCCAAGTAGCCGGAACTATAGGAATGGGCTACCACACCCAGCTAATTTTTGATTTACTGTAGAGACGAGGTCTTGTCAGGTTGCCCAGGCTGGTCTTGAACCTGAGGGCTCAGGCAATCTACCCGCCTCGGCCTCCCAAAATGCTCAGCTAGAAAATGCATTTTAATTTACTCAAACAGCACCATTTTGGGATCAAGATACAATTAATTCTTTTGTGTTTGTCATGATAACCCAAGGACTGAAATTGTAGTGGAAATCCTGAGCCCTGTCATCATTGTCAGCATTTCAGGAGAGGTTAAGAGTTACCCATACCGGATGCCGGATACTCTAAAATGCGGTGATTCCATTCATTGATATAACACACATTTGCTGAACCCCTATTGGATATTTTGGAGTATGAGAAATAATTAGATATGTACTCTGTCCTCAGAGAGCATGGAATCTAGAAGGGTGGATTATGGTTCTTTCTCCACTGATTTATTCTTCCACTGGGCTAGGAGGTGAGTGGTGAATTATTGAATGAGTCCTTACTGAGTGTGAGGTACTGTGCTAAGCTCTGAAGCTATGATGATGAACACAGCTCCTGCCCTCATACAGTTTATGTTCTAGTGGAGGAGATAGACAATGAATATGCAAAACGTACCCCTTGCCTGAAAACTACTGTCAGGGAGGGCACAGAAAGTGAGTGTCTTTCAAGAGTTCTAGATAAAGTGCTCTGGGAGTTTCCAGAAAATATAATACCTATATAGATGGGTTTGACTTTTTTTTTTTTGAGTTGGAGTCTCACACATTATTGCCCAGGTTGGAGTGCAGTGTCACACTCATAGTCACTGCAGCCTCGACCAGCTGGATTTAGGTGATCCTTTCTACCTCAGCCTTCCAAGTAGCTGGAGTTATAGACACACACCACCACACCCGGCTAGTTTTTGTGATTTTATTGTAGACTCGAGGTCTCACCAAGTTGCCCAGGCTGTTCTTGAACCCCTGAGCTCAGGCAATCCTCTTGCCTCGGCCACCCAAAGTGCGGGTATTACAGGCTGAGCCACCACCGGCTGGGTTTGACTTTAATTCAAATGCTGAATGAAATGTTTACTCAACTAATGATGTTCTCATGCATGAAAAACAACAAGCTATAAGAATTAAGACCACCAAATTGACTGTTTTTGCCCCTGCTTCTGTGGGGACATTAACATGGGTTTATCTAGAAGTGAGTCCTCTGGGTAGTTGGGATAGTAACTGTCTTCTTCATTTTTTTGTATCACTTCAGTGCTGAGAACAGCTCTTCACGCATGATTTATAGAACTGAAATGAATTGAAATAACTTGTCAGCTGATCTGTTCTCTACACCTAATAAAAGACTCAGAGGAACAAGCTACTTGACAATTAGACAGTATTTTCTATTTGAAAGTTGTTTTATAACAACCACACATCTGAAGTGTGTCAAAGGAACAATTTTGTGATTGCTTTGGGTAACACTGTCTTTCCTGGAATGAAGATTTTTTTCATATCGAAATTGAAAAATAAATATGCCCTTATTTTGAACTTAGAGTGGACATAGCTTTGTAAACAAGGACAATTGCAACTCATGGATATATTTTTCCTGTCTGCTGTCTTGCGCGGGGTAAAGTGCAGGAAATAAACAGTCTTAAGATTGGCCAGATAAAATGTTTCCTTGGGGGCAGATATCCACGAATCTCTGCTTACACTTCTTAGAATGCTCTTGGATTGGTCACACCCATCCAGTACACATGGAACCTCATTGCTTTTAGTGGTGGCTTGCTGTCTAAAACTTTACTCAATTATTTCCTATACATATCAGGCCTGTAGCAATATTTTGGTGAATTAACAAGAAGGTAGAGGCCGGGTGCCATGGCTCAAGCCTGTAATCCTGGCACTTTGGGAGGCTGAGGCAAGAGAATTGCCTGAGTTCAGGGGTTTGAGACTAGCCTGGGCAACTTGGTAAGACCTCATCTCTACAATAAATCAAAAAATAAGCCGAATGTGGTCGTGTGCACCTGTAGTTTCAGCTACTTGCAAGACTGAGGTAGAAGGATCGCCTAAGCACAGCAGGTGGAGGCTGCGGTGGCCAGGAGCGGCCACTGTACTCCAGTCTGGGCGAGAGTGAGACTCTAACTCAAAACAAAACAAAACAATAAGGTAGAATATGTCCATGCTATCCTAACTGTATTGCAAATCTTTGAGAGCAAGAATATTTCTCTTTGATTTAATGTTCTTATCTACTCACTCTTCCCAGCATGTAGAACAAACATCTGATGTTTGTTAGTTCTCAATAAATATTAAGTTACTGTCTTAAGCAAATGCCACTTTGTAAGTATCTGAATGTTCAGCACTATAGTCAGAAAACTCTATGAGAACGTAGTCATAGATGGTGTTTGACATAACAGAAAATATTGAAGTAACTAAGAGCCAAAAGTTTCAAATACAAGAAATTGTAGATACTTGTGATTCTGTTTTTATTTATGCTTTTTCTCTTTGCGTTTTTACCATAAAGGGAGGTGTGATCAACATGTGCTATTAATATGAGGTTTAAAGCATTATCAAGTTATTTTAAGATTTACTTGCTTCTTTTTCCTTGAAAGAGAGTTCTGGATTTTTTTATACTTCCCTTTACAAGTGAGGTTTCTTTGAATAATTGGGGCCTTAAGAAAAGTTACAACACACTGTCTTCAATTCATCCACAAGATTGCCTCTGCACGCAAACACCCCACTGACGTCAGTAGGACTTGGGTAAAGTTTTTTTTTTTTTCCTTCTTCTTTCCTATCATTGGGAACTGGGGAGTGGAGGTGGTGGGTGAGGTGCCTGGGACTGGGTTTGGGTGCTAAGCATGAGTTGACTATGACGAAATTCGGAACATTACAGTTTTCTAATAAAATTGAGTCTTGTGTTGTTTTCCCATAGGACAAGGAAAAAATATAGTCAGAATGACATTTATTCTGGGAACTTTAAAAATTCTTCCAACATTTTTGATAGACTGATGGCTGTTTTATGAGGACTGGCCAGTGTGAAAAGATTTGGCATTTGATTTTGGAAAAGTATAACTCTGAGCTGAATTTATTAGACTCTCTGAGTCTAGACTGCAAGTGGAGATCATGTGCCTTCTTTTTTTTTTTTTTTTTTGGGTTGGAGTCTCACTCTGTCACCCAGACTGGAGTGCAGTGGCCACTCCCGGCCACCGCAGCCTCGACCTGCTGGGCTCCGGCAATCCTTCTGCCTCAGCCTTCCAAGTAGCTGGAACTACAGGCGCGTGCTACCACGCCCAGCTAATTTTTTTTTGATTTTTATTGTAAAGATGAGGTCTCGCCAAGTTGCCTAGACAGGTCTCGAACCTGCGGGCTCAGGCAATCCACTCACCTCAGCCTCCCAAAGCGCAGGATTACAGGCTGAGCCACAAAGCCCGGCTCATGTGCCTTCTTATAAGCTGATGCTTCAACACAGAAGATGGCATGTTCATAGGTATGTGCATTTTAAGTTGATGTCCAGTGAGTTTCAGGAAAATCTGTGGACCCAAACATGTTTGAGATGCAAAAGAATATACTGTTTTTATTCGACATTTCCCAATCATCTACTTTTCTGATTTAGGACTTTAATCCACTTTTAAAACTTCCTATCATACTATACTTGAAAAAAATATCAACTTTCTTTTCTTTCTTTTTATATTTTTTTGAGGCAGACTCTCGCTCTCTCACCCAGCCTAGAATGCAGTGGCATGATAAGAGCTCACCACAGCTTCAACCTCCTAGGCTTAGGCAATCCCCCTGCCTCACCTTCCCGAGTAACTGGGACTACAGGCGCACACCACCATGCCTGGCCAGTTTTGTAATTTTGTTTTTTTTTGGTAGAGACAAGCTCTCGCTTTGTTGCCTAGGTTGGTCTTGAACTCCTGGCCTTAAGCAATTCTCCCACCTTGACCTCCCAAAATGCTGGGATTATAGGCATGAGCCACCGCACCCGTGCTCATCTTTTTTGTAACTATAATTAGAATTGTTCTGCTTGACTAAACATTTTTCTGTGTGTCTGTGTACCTAGCTCTGTGTACCTAGTTTTTAATCTGGTTGGGGAGATAAGAAGAAAAAACTGTTCACGGGAGCAAATATTTTTTGAGGTGGTTTGAAATCTTATTTTAATTTCAGTTTATAGAAAGGATGGGTGGTGATTTTTCTGTAGCAGTAGAAGAAAGCTTCATGGAAGAGATGGAACTTTTAGTGGACTTTGAAGATTTAGCATAAGATTTATAAAATATTGGCCAGGCTTGGTGGCTTAGTCTGTCATCCCAGCACTTTGGGAGGCCGAGGTGAGTGGATTGCCTGAGCCCGCTGGTTCAAGACCAGCCCAGGTAACTTGGTAAGGCCTTGTCTCTACATAAAAATAAAAAATTAGCTGGGCGTGGTATCGCACCCATAGTTCCAGCTATCTGGAAGGCTGAGGCAGAAGAATCACCAAAGCCCAGCTGGTCGATGCTGGGGTGGCCATAAGTATGGCACTGCATTCCAGCCTGGGCGACAGAGTGAGACTCCAACTTGAAAAAAAAAAAAATTATAAAATATCAAAAAGAATAGCGGGTGGGAAATTTTAAAATTAATTTTGGGCTTTTTGGGGTCAACCATGGAGTCATGTGTAGATAGTTTCAAGTTGAGCTATGTCTTCTTAGATGATAGACACGTGTTTGTGAATTCTCACTAGCCTGTTCCTTTTATTTATAGCTCCCATTTGATTGTGCGCATCAAGTTGTTACTAATACTGATAAAAATTGTGGGTATGGAAACACTTCAAAAAGAACTTTTTATAAATTATTAAGCTCTTTAACTAATTTGAAGGGGAAACTGAACAAAAAAAGAGTAACCAAATACCGTGAAACCTTACATCTCTTGACTTTAGGCCAGGTGTCTGTTGCGAATCTTTACTCTAACCATTTTCAGCTTCATTTAAATTAAGTAACACGAACACTTTTCTCACCCTTGTTCATTCCATTTGAGTACAGTTTTACATAGTTGGCCAATCACCTGATGAGTATTTATTGTGTAGCTTTTATTTATTGTGGAGCTATTATATGCTCAGAATTTTCTTGTATATCTATAGTTTAAGTTCTGCTTCACAGAGCGTAAAATATGAGCAGTGAAAAATATAAGACTGAATGTATAAAAGTGCCAGTTGAGAGCGTGATGCTCTATGGGATTGTTAATAGGAGAAGTAACTAAAAAAAAAAGAATAAAGGACACCTGGGATAATCAGAGATATAGACATCCAGGAAGTAGAAGAGAAAGGCTTGCTGGTGATTGAAAATGTAGGGAGAAAGCCTGGAGGAGGCAAGTGGGATAGCGGAGTCGGGACGGGATTGGAATGAATGAAGCATTTTCCAAACAATTCTGACTTTTCCTGTTATTTGAATGTTCAACAAAGAGAGTGGTGAGATACTTTTATTTAACATTGTTTAGCAAAGTTCTCTCTACACAAACATACACAAGACACAGATATACATATAGAAATATAAAGCATTAATTCTCTTGATTGTCTTTGTAGTTGATAATAGGGAACATAGATCTTTACCATAATTGGCAGAAAACTTTTCTGATACTTACATTCTTCATTTTTAAATATTTCAACTACAAAGTAATCGGATTTGTGATTATTATTATTTTTAAAAATCTTAACATTCTAAATAAGAGAGTTCCAAGGTTAAAAATTTCACAACGTTTTTCAGGACAAGTCAAAGCGATCAAGACTTTTTTCCCTTTCATAGATCATTTGGAAGTAAAAGTTAAAAACTAAGTATGAGAAATGCAGAAGTTATAAAGGGAACTTGAGAATTTATTTTTAGATGATTAACCAGACACACTTTTCTTGGCTGGCCCAAGACTCATTGAAATAGTGCTCATCCAAAGAAACTATAGTCAAATCTAAATTATTGTTTCCAAAGAATACATATAAAATATTTGCAGATTTATCCTCATGAGTAAAAAGGCAGACATTTCTCTTAAAGCATTTTAAAAGAAAAGGACTTCTCAAATGTCTGATGCATGTGTGGATCCTTTGGGTAACAGTGTGCAGATTCTGACTCAGCAGGTCTGGGTGGGATCTGGATTCCACGTTCCTAAGAAGATGCCCAGTGAGGGTGATGCTGTTGGTGCTAGAATGTGAACCCCTCTTTGAATAGGGAAGTACTAGGGGACATTACAATAACTTCTGGTTCTACTGACTTACGAATAAGTCATTTATTTTATACTTTTATTGAACAAATAAGTGCAGTGTCAGGAGGGGGAGGAGCTTTTAGACCTTTAGCTGAGCAATGTTTTCCAGTCCTCAAATGACTGAACTATAGAAAGCTGCACATGGGCATGGACCGAGACACCTCTGTTCTCTACTGAATCCTTGTGGCTAGTACAGAATAAGTACTCAATGTGTGGGGTATTGTCGGGACATAGACTGTTTCCCCCATATCTGACTTCTTCCTGCCCCCTCCCTTAAGGAGTGGCCTCTGGCCAAGGTGGGTCTCTGAAGCTATGCATATTCCCAGTCTTGAGTCATGGGATATAGGTGACCAAGCAAAGCTGAAAACAATGTAGGCGTCATGCTTAATCAATGTAATTGTCCACACCAGCTCGAATGATTAGCTTGATTGCTTTGATTATAAAACAGGCTTGCTATACTGCTCTGAGGAGCGGATTCTTCACCGATCTGCCATCGTCTGTGCTTCCCGTAAGTTTTAATAAATAAACAATGTTTCTCCCTGCTGGTCCTCCAGGCGACTTCTTTGGAATAGGTAAACTTTACACACAAGACCTCTCAGATTTGGGGTTACTGCGTTACCCAGTGTTTGTTGAGTAAATGAATAGATTTCCCCTTGACCTGGGATTGCCATTTAGCTGTGTTCTTTTCCTCATAACACAAGTGGGAAGAACCTGAGAAAGTGCAAGTCTTCTAGGCTAAAAGGAAATCACCTTGATCTTGAGAATTTAGGCTAAGAAATGCAACTCAAGCCTTGGTATTACTGAATGCACAACACAACAAAATCACTAAGGCTGAAGAGACTGAGGAGAAAAACAGGAATCAGATTAAATCCTACCTTCCTGAAGGACTCCCTATAAGACAAAGTTCTTGCCATGTCTTTAAGGTCTGCCAAGCACCTTTCTCTCTGTTCTTCCTGTCTCATCCCAATCTGGAGCTTCCTTTACCTTTCTTCCCTCTAACCTCTGATAATTTCAGCC
>CAUYQG010199767.1:0-18095 GCA_963574415.1 Tarsius wallacei | reverse complement strand
CTCAGCCTTCCAAGTAGCTGGAACTACAGGCGCACGCTACCACACCCGGCTAATTTTTTGATTTATTGTAGAGATGAGGTCTCGCCAAGTTGCCCAGGCGGGTCTCAAACCCGCGGGTTCAGGCAATCCACTCACCTCATCCTCCCAAAGCACAGGATTACAGGCTGAGCCACCGAGCCCAGCTCAACTGTGCTTTCTATTAGCACTGTTCACCTTACCGTATCTCTTCTATCATTTAAGACCCAGCTTAGAATTTATATCCAAAAGTAAGTTTTTATAACTAACTCCTTGAAGATGACCTATACTATTTAGAAATGGGGAGATGGTGGTGAAGTGACTATCTTTTTAAATGAAAGGCATTTGGACTATAAATTTTCAAAGAACTAGAATAAAAGTTAATGAACAAATTGTTGTTCATAATTCTTTTATTACTCAGAAGGCACTCAGAATGTTATGATTTTTCAAATATCTCATGGGGAACTTCAATATGATCTGTAAATACAGCCACATAGGATTAAGTAAAATAAATATTTACAGCCTGGATGGTCACATCCTATTTTTTTTTAATTGAGTCAGGGTCTCACTCTCGCCCAGGCTGGGAAGCAGTGGCATGATCACGGGTCACTACAACTTCAGCCTCCTACTTAGCCTCCCAAGTAGCTGGAACTACAAGCACACCACCTCACACAGCTAATTTTTTTATTTTTTTGTAGAGATGAGGTCTTGCTATGTGGCCCAGGCAGGTCTCAAAATAAACTCCTGGGCTCAAGCAATCCTCTCAAATTTGTCTTGGCCTCCCAAAGTGCTGGGATTACAGGTGCAAGCCACCGCACCCAGCTCTAAAAGTTCTTAAAATTTAATTTTAAGTTTAAAATTAATCCAACATCTTACTTACTTATCAATTTCTTTATTTTTTTTTTAAAAAAGGAGAGAAAACAGAAGGAGGAAAAAAAGAAACAGGAGGCAACAGAAAGGAAAGAATCTGTAAAAATTAAATATATTGGTCATTTGAGCTTTTTGGCAGTTAAACACACTTTGTTTTATTTGGCTTACTAGGCTGTCTTATCTATAATATTAAAATATTGTCTCACAAAGCCTAAGGTCGATTTTAACTTTTTTGCGCCAATCAAAAGATAGTGTGCTACCTTTTGTGTAAGCAAAAAAGGAAAATAAAAAAACATGCATGTATCTACTTATCATTACAAAAAGAAAAAAAGGATAAACCAGAAGATAATGAAGCAAGGTTACTGAGCAAGGAGTGGGAGAGAGAGAGGATAGGGTGGGAGAGGAATGGAAAGGAACGGCGCACCTCTGAAAAGACACACATTCCTTTCTGAATGATTTTGACTTTGGAAATCGTGATAACACTCTTCATGTATAAAAAATACAATGAGTAAGAATGAGAAGAGAGAAAACACCTAAAATGGAGGCAAACTGAAACAAATAAACCGAACTGCATTTTAAAAATACTGTAACCATACTCAAAGGGAAGGAAGGGAGGGAAAGCGGGAAGAAGGAAGAAGAAAGGGAGGGAGGGAAAGAAGGAAGGAAGGGGAAGCAGGCAGGTAGGCAGACTAATCTGAGTAACTCAAATACAACATCAGACTACATAATTAGTTTTGGGCAGGGTGGAATATGTGTGGAGAAAAAGAGGGGAAGAACATGGATAGTGGAGAAACTAGGCAACACCTTGACTGGGTAAGGACAAGAATGTTCATCTCAATGATACTTACCAAAAGAAAAAAGCAAAAGCAACCTAAATGTCCAAAGGGGACATCCTTTTAATTATGATCTATCATACTACATACATATCAAGTAATATGTTGGCAATTATATAAAGAAATGCTTACATTGCAGTATCTGATGAAAATTCAAGGTACAAAATTACATGCTAAGATTTCAATCATGTAAAAAAACATATTACATGGCTGGGCATGGTGGCTTAGCCTGTAATCCCAGCACTTTGGGAGGCCGAGGCGAGAGGACTGCCTGAGCCCGGGGTTCAAGACCAGCCTGGGAAACTTGGTGAGATCTTGTTTCTATAATAAATCAAAAAATAAGCTGGGCGTGGTAGTGCACTCCTGTAATTCCAGCTACTTGGAAGGCTGAGGTGGAAGGATCGCCTGAGCCCAGCAGGTAGCAGGCCAAGGTTGCAGTGATCATCAGCGTGCCACTGCACTCCAGCCTGGGCGACAGAGTGATACTGACTATGAATGAATGAATGACTAAATAAATAAACAACAAAGTACATGGAATTCACAAGTCTGTCTTCAGCGTAGCTCATACTGAAGGGACAACATCTGCAAAAGCCCTGGGTCTTGCACACAGACACAAACAGGCCTGACTAGTCATTCGCTGCTACTTCTCCGACCCTCAGTTTGCCCATCAGTAAAACAGGAAGTTCCAGCCTCAAAAGAGTATAGTGAGGAGTAAAAATAGATAATATTTAAAGCAGCTGGTACGAAGTAGATATTCCACCAAGCATTCTCTTTCTCTCTTCTTTCCCCTCTTTCTGTTTAAATTATGAATGCATTTCTTATACATTGAACGGGAACAACATCAAAGTACACATGTATTCAAACAGGACTTTAAATTCCCAACTATAAAGCTAATCCTGAAATTACATTAATATTGTTCATCTACTGAAATATTTTAAATAGAAAGCTATTATGACTCAAGGATGACACTAAAAAAAAGAAATAGACGTAAATGTGAAGAAAACTAAAGATACAGGTAACAGTCACATGCACAGCTATTAGGAAACTGGTTCCTAATCCTGGATAGGCAGTACATACACCAAGTTAGTGCTTTTCTATTATTCCTGTATTAGGCTTTAATTTACATGTATTTCCGCTTCACACAAATGCTTCCCAATCACTTATTAACATGATCATGCCCCTTCCTAGAACAGAAAGAGGAGAACAGGTCTTCAGCCACGTTTGTATCCGACTTTCATTAAGTGTGTACTAGGCACACAAAGGGAAGAATACTCACAAAGAACACTAAGGCATGTGTTTCCTGTGCTTTTTCCAAGTGTTGCTACAGGCTCTCTGGTCTAAATTTTAAAGTCCCAGGTATGATATTAAGTCTACTAGATAGTATAATTGAAAAGGGTTATAATACTGGCCTTGATTCTCAAAAGAATAAATTATCTCAAGTCAAATGAACCATTTCAGCTACTAAAAAAATTAATAAAGCTCTAAAAAGGTACATAATATTTTTAAAGCTGAACTTTTAAAAACTGGTTTAAATCTACCTCAATGAGTTAAACTTCTGAATAATTATTTGCTTGGTGGACATGAGGGAAGGAAAAATGGAAGCATGAAATCTGCATTAAAAACAAAATAAGTTATGTTAACAAGGACTCAAAACGAGAATGAAGGAGAAAAGTTGATTGGTCTGAATATGTCAAAGTTGTAACAAACAGAAGAAAAAAGGTCACGCATATAATAGAGATAAAAGTGACAAGAATTCTTACTAATTATTTATTTTTAAAATTCACCGCAAGGAGTGGGGGCTCACGACAGTAATCCTAGCACTTTTGGAGAGGGAGGTGGGAAGCCTCCACCCAGGAGTTTGAGACCCCACTAGGGCAACACAGGGAAAACTCATCTCTAAAAAAGCAAAAAAGAAAATTAACCAAGCATGGTAGCACATGCCTGTAGTTCCAGTTACTCAGGACTCAGCCTGTAATCCCGCGCCTTGGGAGGCTGAGGTGAGTGGATTGCCTGAGCCCACAGGTTCGAGACCCGCCTGGGCAACTTGGCGAGACAATAAATCAAAAAATCAGCCGGGCGTGGCAGCGCGCGCCTGTAGTTCCAGCTACTTGGAAGGCTGAGGTGGAAGGATGATGGCTAGAGCCCAGCAGGTCGAGGCTGCGGTGGCCGGGAGCGGCCGCTGCACTCCAGTCTGGGCGACGGAGTGAGACTCCAACTCAAAAAAAACAAAAACAAAAAAACAAAAGGTGGGAGGGTCACTTGAGCCCAGGAGTTTGAGGCTACAGGTGAGTTGTGATCAGGCCTGCACTCCAGCCTGGGTGACAGAGTAAGACCCCGACTCAAAATAAAATAAAATAAAATTTAGGGTCGGGCTCGGTGGCTCAGCCTGTAATCCCAGCACTTTGGGAGGCTGAGGCGAGTGGATCGCCTGAGCCCGCGGGTTCAAGCCCAGCCCGGGCAACTTGGCGAGACCTCATCTCCACAATAAAATAAAAAATAGCTGGGTATGGGAGCCTGCATCTGTAGTTCCGGCTACTCAGAAGGCCAAGGCGGAAGGATCGCCAGAGCCTAGCAGGTCGACACTGGGGTAGCCGTAAGCATGCGTGCCACTGCACTCCAGCTTGGGTGAAGGAGTGAGACTCCAACTCAAAAAAATTTAAAAAATAATAAATAAATAAAATTCAGAACACAGACTAATGTTTCATTACTATGTATAACATTATATTAATAGCATGGCAAAGAGGTTTATTTTTAAAGTATACATGTGACATTTATTTCTAGCATTAGTACCAAATGAAATAAATTTTGTGTGAATGCATATACTGGTTAACTATCAAATTTTAACAATGTAACAACTCAAAACATATTTAACATATGAAACTAATCTTCCATTTTCTCTAATATTTTCTTTAATTATACAGAATATATGAAAACAAATTTACTAATCTTTTCAGTTTTAACAACAAAAATAACAGGTAACAAGAGCAATAAAATTTCCAGGGAAATGAAAAGAATGGGTTTGATTTAGATTATACATTTTACAATTAGACTGGGCATGGTGGCTCATGCTTGTAATCCCAGCACTTTGGGAGGCTGAGACAGGAAGACTGCTTGAGCCCAGAAGTTTGAGACCAGCCTAAGCAATATAGCAAGTCTTTGTCTCTACAATAAAAATTTTAAAATTAGCTGAGCTTGGTGGCACAATTACTCAGAAGGCAGAGGTGGAAGGATCACCTGAGCTCAGGAGGTTGAGGCTGTGGTGAGCCATGATTGTGCCCTTGCACTCCAGCCTGGGTGACAGAGTAAAACCCCAATTCAAAAAATAAATAAATAAAGATGATACGTTTTCCAATTAATGTATCATTATTAGAGTCTAAATCATGTGCAAAGCACTATTCTATGTAAACATTTAGGACAAATTAAAGAAAGTAAGTCTATATAATCAAAGCATAATTTGGTTACATGAACACAGCATAAATGCATGAAAAGTAAATAATCACAGCCTCTGAAGAGGCAGACTGCCACTTACTACTTAACATATACTCCAGTTTCCTCATCTGTAAAATGGGAATAATAATGGCACCTGCCTCATGGATTTGAGGATTATCTGAGTCAGAACATGTAAAACACTGGAAATGATCCCTAATATGAGTAATAACTCAGTAGGTGCTAGCTATTACTAAAATTAAAATACAAATTAAATAGAAATATGAACACAACAGAGATATTACATAACAAGTAATCGTAATTTTATTTAAAAATATTTTGGCTTTATAAAACTTAATGTGGGAGATTATAATTTAGAAAGGTATAAATTTTATATCTGATGATACATACTATAAATTTTAGTCATGTTTTATCTGAACTTTCATCAGAACCATTTTGCACCTAACATCATAAAAACAAAGATCATATAGTTGCTCTATTTGCCAAAGCAACCTGAAACAGATTTGTGTAATAAACCATCTCCAAGTTCAATATAATTTCTGGGGGTAGAATCATAGAATCTTAGAGCTAAAAAGAGTCTTAGAACATAAGCTAATAAACCATTTTCTGACCTGGTAACCTACCTTCTTCCATACTTACCTCTTTCTATTCACTGTATTAGCTCCTGAAACATTATTTTAAAACTTTGTCAGCAAATATGCATTTTATGAATTACTCATTCTTGTCTTGAAATTGTTCATGGTTCCCATTCTTATTCATGTTGTTGGAGATTCACATCAATGTCTACGATTCTTCTAAACTTAAGAATTAGCTCTGCTTCTTGAAAATATTTTCCAAATAATAGTTGGAATCAGAAATCATCATTCCTGATCTACAATAGTTCATGCTATAGCATGAAGAACTAGATTTTACAGAAATTTAACAATGCATGTTAAATTGCTTAATTATAAATGTAGTGGCAAGTGCAGTGGCTCATGCCTGTAATCCCAGCACTTTGTTAGGCTGAGATGAGAGGACTGCTTGAGCCCAGGAGTTTGAGACCAGTCCTGGCAACAAGCAAGACCTCATCTCTACAAAAATAAAATAAAATAAGCCAGGCATGGTGGCACGCGCCTATAGTCCCAGCTACTCAGAAGGCTGAGGTAGAAGGATCACCCGAGCCCAGGAGGGCGAGGCTGCAGTGGCGGTGATCATGCTAGTGCACTCCACCCTGAGCAACAGAGTAAGACTCTGACTCAAAATAAATAAATAACTTAAAGTAGATACTTTTAATCTGTAGGTTTTGGATGGGCTTCAAGGACTCCACAATATTTTCAGATTTTAAAGGGAGGTTTTTGGATATAGACTAGGCTAAGAATCAACACCTTAAAGAAAAATGATTAATTTTAGCTACCCAGAAATAAATTATTTCAACACTGTCATTTAACCTTTAAAAATTGTGATAATTTAATTTAACGACTTAAGTTGTTATTAATAAACAAACACCTCTAGGGGTGGCTGCCCAGCTACGATTCACTCTTCTCTGGGAAAGGCTGTACACACGGGGAAAAGTTGCACGGCTAGGGTATTTTTAACATACTTCCTTAAACACAACTAGCTGATGTAGAGGTTGACAGGGCATCTAGGAAATTCAATCATATTCTTCCCTCCAGAAATTTGAAACAAATACACTAACTTAGGATCAACCTGACAAATTAAGAATGGAGAGTGACTGAGAAAGAAACATATACCCACAACATTTGAGAACTGAAAGGTACCGAAAAGGCTCCCCATCCTCTTCCATCTTCCCCAGCTGAGCCCAACTCAAACTCTTAACATGAACAGTAATTGACATTCGCTAGTATCTCCAGACTGTGTGCCCTCACAAGGAGTTAATTCTCATTCTGTATAAGGAGTTGTTATGAGACCCAATATCTTTATGTAAGCAAATTAATTTCATAGCTCCTGCTTGATTTTATTCAGAACAATATTTGTGGAAAGGAAAAGTACCTTGTAGCCACATTTTAAAGTCATACAAGACAGAATGTTTTTCGAGAGACTTCCCAAAATCTGATAGACTGCCAAGTCCTTTGCCTAGGAACACTAAGTTATTATCTGTAACTAATTACGTGGTTTCACAGTCCATGGAACTCATCATGCAGCCAAAAAGATCCTCCCAATCAAAACTCAGAAACAGATAAGGTTTTTCTACAGAAACCCCTCTTTCCTCACCTTCCTCTTTACCCAGTCGCAGGCCTTTCATTCCAGGTGTACCTCCTTTAACCCCCAGCACCTCATTATCTGCAGGCTCACAAAGTGAACTCATTAAGACAGTTTCAAAGTTTCACAGTGGCTCATGTCTGTAATCCCAGCACTTTGGGAGGTGGAGGCGGGAGGACAACTTGAGCCCAGGAGTTGGAGACCAACCAAGGCAACACAGCAAGACCTTGTCTTTATTTAAAAAAAAAAAAAAAAAATCAAAAAAATTAGCTGGGTGTGGAGGCACAAACCTTTAGTTCCAGCTACATGGAAGGATCACTTGAGCATAGGAGTTTGAGGCTGTGGTGAGCTGTGATTGTGCCACTGTACTCCCAGATGGGCAAGGAAGTGAGACCCTCAATTCAAAAAAATTACAGATTGATCGTGGAGGGGGCACAAAGAGCATCTGTTTTACTTTGCTCTTACTAATCCTGGACTGTGTATATGTGTATAGATTTTATACAGCAACTAACAATACCTTGACATACTTGAAATGTACATTTCTCCTGGTCCTAGAGAAAATGGATAATTTTATACAAGTTTTTGTATGTTTTTGCCCAAAAAAGAAAGAAAGACAGTAGACAAGCCCCAATTGAGGGGAAATATACAAAATGTCTGATCAGTCAAAACTCTCAATGTCATCAAAAACAGGGAACATCTGAGAAACGGGAACAGCCAAGAGGAGCCTGACAAAACATGATTACTACAGGTAATGTATTTTGAATGAGACTGTCGAGCAGAAAAAAGGCATTAGTTAAAAAAAAACTAAAGAAATTTGAATATAGACTCTAATTAATAATAATTTATCAATATTAATTATGACAAGTACATCATATGAATGTAAGATGCTAATAATAAGAAAAACTCAACATGGGGTATATGAGTACTCTCTGTACTGCCTTCACAACTTTTCTATAAAATAAAACTCTTCTAAAATAAAAAGCATATTTTCAAAAAATCAGAGCTATTATGGAAAGTGCATCCATTTTACTGTATGTAAATCTCACTCAATAAAAAAGTCACTGTGCTCTTCTTTTTTTTTGAGTTGGGGGTCTCACTCTGTCAGCCATGCTGGAGGATGATGGCATAATTACAGCTCACCACAGTCTTGCTCAGGCAATCCTTCTTCCTCAGCCTCCTAAGTAGCTGGGACTACAGGCACCCACCACCACGCCCAGATAATTTTTTGATTTCTTTTGTAAAGTTGAGGTCTCATCATGTTTCCCAGGCTGGTCTTGAACTCCTGGTTCAAGCAATTCTCCTGCCTTGACCTCCCAGAGTGCTAGGATTACAAATGTGAACCACCATGCCGGGCCACAACTGTGTTTCTACATGCTAACACAAACAATCAGAAACTGAAAAAAAAATTTTTTTTTTGAGTTGGAGTCTCACTCTTGCCCAGGCTGGAGTGCAGTGGCATGCCCGCGGTTAACTGCAGCCTCGATCCACTGAACTCAGGTAATCCTTCCATCTCAGCCTTCCAAGTAGCTGGGATTACAGGCGTGCGTCACCATGCCCAGCGGAGACTGAAAATTTAAAAGTACCACTCATGGCCAGGCTCAGTGGCTCATGCCTGCAATCACAGTACTTTGGGAGGCGAGAGGATTGCCTGAGCCCAGATTACCAGCCTGAGCAATTTGGCGAGACCTCATCTGCACAATAAATTTAAAAAATTAGCTGGGCATGGTGAGCTGCACCTGTAGTTCCAGCTACTTGGCAGGCTGAGGCGGAAGGATCACCTGAGCCCAGCAGGCCAAGACTGCGGTGGCCATGATCATGCCTCTGCACTCCAGCCTGGGCCACAGTGAGACTTCGATCCTCCCTCCCCTCCAAACAGTACCGTTCACATTAGTATAAATAACATACAATACTCAGGGATAAATCTGACAAAAAGTGCACAAGACTTCAAGACTTATATACTGAAAACCACAAAACACTGCTGCAAGAAGTTAAATATCTAAATAAATGAAGAAATAAAAAGATTAGTGAATCAGAATCAGAAAATTCAGTACCGTTATGATGTCAGCAATCTCCCCCAAAAGACTTACAGATTCAAGAAAAGCCTAAACAAAATCCAAGCAGGCTTTTTGGAAGAAATGACATGCTAATTCTAAAATTTTTACGGAAATGCAGAAGACTTAGAATAACCAAAATAACTTTGAAAAAGGTGAACCAAGTTGGAGAGTTACAGGAAGGGACACCCCCCCCTCCCACAATAGGAATTTATTTATAAAAAATTGTGTATTTATTCTTACATGCTTAAACTTCAGTTACCTTCAAAGTACTCTCTGTTTAATGCAATAAACCTATCTGGATGTTTTTTCCCCTGCTCAGAACAGTTTTGAACACATCAATTTTGATGCCTTTAGTGTTTCTGCCATTTTTTGTTTCACCTCTTCCACATCAGCAAAATGTTTTCATTTGAGGACTTTTTACATCCAGGGAAACAAACAAAAAAGCCACTCGACAAACAAAAAAAAAGTCACTTGGGGAGAGATCTGATGAATAGGGAGGGTGGGGCATGAGGGCCATGCCATTTTGGGTCAAAAACTGCTGAACACTCAGCGCAGTGCAGGCAGGTGCACTCATAAATCATCCATCATGTAATGGGCAAACACATTGAAAGAATCTCCAAAAAAATTCACTGAAGCCGAACACAGCCTCACACAACAACGCTAACTGTTACACTGATGCCCGTGGGTTCTTAGAACACTTACCTAGTGGGGGAAGCCTGTACTACAAGAGGCCTGCCCTCCAAAAAACAATTTCGGTTTTTATGGGTCCCCCCTCGTACTACTAATTTCAAGACTTATCTAAAAGCCACCATGTTCAAGACAGTCTGATAGAAGCAAATGAGTAATGGAACAAAATAAAGAGTCCAGAAATAGACCCAAATAAAAAATTTATGATCAGCTGATTTCCAATAATGGTGCAAAAACAATTAAATGGAAATAAAATAATATTTTAAACAAATAGTATTGGAACAATTTTATAGCCATATGCAAAAAAATGAACATTGGTCCTTACCTCACTCCATAAACAAAAATTAACTCTAAATGGATAACAGACCTGTATCTAAGACCTAAGACTATATAACTTCTATAAAAAAAAAAAAAAAAAAGAGGCTGGACGCGGTGGCTCACACCTATAATCCCGCCACTTTGGGAGGCTGAGGTGAGAGGATTGCCTGAGCCCACGGGTTCCAGACCAGCCTGGGCAACTTGGCGAGACCTCACCTCTACAATAAATCAAAAAATTAGCCATGCATGGTGGCATGTGCCTGTACATCCAGCTACTTGGAATGCTGAGGTGGAAGGATCACCTGAGCCCAGCAGGTCGAGGCTGGGGTGGTCATGAGAGTGCCACTGTACTCCATTCTGGGCAACAGAGTGAGACTCCAACTCAAAAAAAGAGAGAGAGAGAGAGAGAGAGAGAGAGAAAATCTTGGTGGCCCTGACTTTCGCAAAGATATCTTTAAAACAACAAAAATAAAAAATGTACAAACCATTAAAGAACAAAAAATTAAATAAATTAGTCTTCATCAAAATTAAAAGCTATGCCCTTCAAAAGACACTGTTACTAAAAGGCAAGCCACAGACTAGAAGACAATATTTACAAAACATACACTGGAAAACGAACTTGTATCTACTCTATATATTTGAATTGGAGTCTCACTCTGTTGCCCAGGCTGGAGAGCAGTGGCACGCTCACAGCCACTGCAGCCTCGACCTGCTGGGTTCAGGAGATCCTTCTGCCTCAGCCTTCCAAGTAGCTAAAACTATAGGCACACGTCACCATGTGCCCCTAAATTTTTGATTTATTGTAGAGATGAGGTCTCGCCAAGTTGCCCAGTCTGGTCTCGAACCTATGGGCTCAAGCAATCCTCTCACCTTGGCCTCCCAAAGTGCTGGGATTATAGGAGTGAGCCACTGCGCCCGGCCTACAATATGTTTTTTAAAAAACTTGAAAATAAGACAACCATTAATAAAACAAGCAAAAGGGCCAAGCACGGCGACTCACACCTGTAATCCTAACACTTTGGGAGACTATGGCAAGAGGATTGCTTGAACCCAGAAGTTCTAGACCATCCTAGGCAACATAGTGAGACCTTGTCTCTATTAAAAATAATAATAACATTGCCTGAGCCCGTGGGTTTGAGACCAGCCCTGGCAGCTTGGCAATCCCTCGTCTCTACAATAAATTTTTTAAAAATTAGCCAGGCACAGTAGCGCGCGCCTGTAGTTCCAGCTACTTGGAAGGCTGAGGTGGGAGGATCACTGGAGCCCAGAAGGTCGACGCTACGGTGGCTGTGAGCATCCCACTGTACTCCAGCCTGGGCAACGGTATGAGACCCCAACTCAAAATAATAATAAGAAGAAGAAGAAGAAGAGGAGGAGGAGGAGGAGGAGGAGGAGGAGGAGGAAGAGGACGAGGAAGAGGAGGAGGAAGAAGAAGAAAATAAATAAAAAGGGAAAAGTTTAACCAAACCCTTGAACCAAAGAAGGCACTTTTGAGAGTGGTAAATACATTCATTTTCTTAATTATGGTGATGGTTTTATGAGTACATACATATGTCAAAATTTCATCAAATTGTGCATTTTAAATAAGTGCAGTTTATCGCATATAAATCAGTTATATTTCTTTTTTTTTTTTTAAGAAGAGAAAGGAGGGACAGACAGAACAAATGGAGAAACAGACAAAATTTAATCTACTAAATTGTCAAAAGATTCAAAAGAGAAAAAGCATAAAGGCCTTGTCAAAATATATAGCTTGGATATTATGATCCTTGTACCTATCTTATTAACAGATTTTAGCTTTAAAAAAAACCAAAAAGCAGCTGCTATATTTCTGAAACACAAATATCAAATTAGAAAGGAGAGAAGTCCTAAGGCTAGCCATGACACTGTTACGCTATTACATCTTTCTTTCAATTTAACCTTTCCATTAATGTTTAGATTGAGAGAGCTCTAAATATCTTTTTCAGTTTTCAATGGTACAATTAATTCCAACAGAGACTTAGTTCAAAAGACTTTTTAAAGTCCAGGTGGTAATTTTCCAGGTTTTACCACATGTATTCCTGGAAAGGGCATAGAGAAGGCAATCCCCATGATACCCTAAAATTTACTCTCAGAAATAAGGACAAAAGACAACAAAAGTCCCACCCTAAAAACTTAACTCCCCTAAAAGCTTAACACACTTGGAGTGAAAAGTGTGCTGTTTGAAATCTTACATGTCTTAGATTTCCAGTCTTTTTTAGACCAGACACCTGACATGAACCCCAAATTCATGCACTTCAGATGGTAGAGACTGTTAGGTCAGACCAGGGAGTCTGCAAACTGCTGCTATGTAAAAGATGAAAAATATAGTTTATTTAGAATGTAAATCAGAGAGACAGAGAGAGGAGATTAATCTTCCTGAGGTAGGAGAGAGGGCCAAAGCTAAAGAAAACAATAGCAGCCAAAGCTCAAAGAGCCACACAGCCAGACCAGAGTTTAGCAAAGTAATGGCCCAAATCAGTTATATTTCAATAAAGCTATTTAAGCCAGATATATTCATACATATATATGTGTATATATCTTAATAATACTTGGGAGGCTAAAGTGGGAGGATCACTTTAGCCCCCCAAGTATTATTAGGGAGTTCAAGACAGCAAAACCTCAAGACAAATAATAAACTTAAATGAATGAACTTATTAACTGAATAAAATACAGTCATAAAAAAGAACGAAATCATGTCCTTTGCAGTAACATGGATGCAGCTGGAGGCCATACTCTAAGTGAATTAACATAGAAATAGAAAGCCAAATACTGTAAGTTCTCATTTATAAGTGGGAACAAAGCACTGGGTACACATGGGCATAAGAATGGAAACAGGGCCAGGCTCAGTGGCTCACACCTATAATGCCAGCACTTTGGGAGGCTGAGGTGAGAGGACTGCCTGAGCCCATGTGTTCGAGACCAGACTGGGCAACTTGGAGAGACTACATCTCTACAACAAATTTTTAAAAAATTATCCGGTTGTGGTGGCGCACGCCTGTAGTTCCAGTTACTTGGAAGGCTGAAGTGGAAGAATTGCCTGAGCCCAGAAGGTCGCAGCTGTGGTGACTGTGAGTGTATGCACTGCACTCCAGCCTGGGCAAGAGATTAAGACTCCAACTCAAAAAAACAAAACAAAACCTGCAATGTTTTTTTGTTTGTTTTTTTTTCTGAGTTGGAGTCTCACTCTGTCGCCCAGACTGGAGTGCAGTGGCCGCTCCCGGCCACCGCAGCCTCGACCCACTGGGCTCCGGCGATCCTTCCACCTCAGCCTTCCGAGTAGCTGGAACTACAGGTGCACGCTACCACGCCCGGCTAATTTTTTGATTTATTGTAGAGATGAGGTCTCGCTTGCCCAGGCGGGTCTCGAACCCGCGGGCTCGGGCAATCCACTCACCTCAGCCTCCCAAAGACGCAGGATTACAGGCTGAGCCACCGAGCCCGGCAAACCTGCAATGTTAATGGGACATGGATCCAGGTACACTCATAATAGCTTAAATGATCTTTTTTTGTTTTTGTTTTTTAGCATTCTCAACTTACAGAGTTTGTTTGACTTTATTTTTGTAACATGCATGTCAAGAAGATCAATCTTGTATAACCAGTTTTTCTACATAAACATTTAAAGAATGGAAGAGGTTGCAAACTGGAAGCCTGTGAGCTATGTTTTGCCCACAAATATGGTTTGTCTGGCCTACACAATGTTTTTAAAAATTGGAATTTATTGGTAACACTTAAAATAAGTAGGCATTACATTAAAAACTGGGTATCTAGATTTTGTAGAAACATTGGAAGGTCTGACACAACCAGACATATGTCCTTCATGGCAAGAACTGTCTGCCTTACTACCAGTCACTCATTAGGCTCTTGGGAAACTAAGACAAATAAGACATAGTTGTGGCTTTCAAGGACTGCCTATTCTTTTATCAGAGGCAAGCACATAAGTAAATCATCATCAGAATGTATGATCTTACTGTGTATTGTATGATAAATAACACAATAAAAATGATAACAGGATAAATTGGAGGCAGAAGGGAAAAGGCAATCAATTCTGCTAAGAGTAAAGACCTTGAGAAGGTTTCACAGAGTAGGCAGCACTTGAGCTGCCTTTATGCTTTTAAACGTAAGTTTTTGCCAAGTAAATAAGGCAGAGAGAAGGACAGCTCAGACAGAGGCAGCAGCACGTTCAACATTATAGGGTTACATATAGTCGACACAGATGGAATATAAGGTGTTGGGTAGTTTGCAAAGGAATGAGAAGCCAACTAAAGCTAAATCGCAAAGGACTCTTGTTTCCCAAGTCAAGGACTATGGGTTTCACCCTATATATCACTGTTGTTCCCAGTGTACCCCTAGGGAGACTGCTCATGGTTCAACCCAGGGGAGAGATATGTAAAGAGAAAAGCAATGCCAGAGGTACCAGCCCTCTTTCGCCAGTAATTGATTTGGCTAGAAGAGCTCTACTTTTTTCTATTTTATGCAACAAAGTTCTATTTCAAGATTTCTTTGGGCCGGGCTCGGTGGTTCAGCCTGTAATGCCATGCTTTGGGAGACTGAGGTGAGTGGATTGCCTGAGCCCACGGGTTCGAGACCCGCCTGGGCAATTTGGCGAGACCTCATCTCTACAACAAATCAAAAAATTAGCCGGGCGTGGTAGCGCGCGCCTATAGTTCCAGCTACTCGTAAGGCTGAGGCGGAAGGATCGCCGGAGCTCAGCAGGTCGAGGCTGCAGTGGCCGGGAGCGGCACTCCAGTCTGGGCGACAGAGTGAGACTCCAACTCAAAAAAAAAAAGAAAAGAAAAGATAAGAAGAGTGAATAGGAAAGAAAGAAAACACAATAGAGGCAAATGCAAAAGTCTGTGTGAATTAAAACTGAAAACACTGATTAATATAATTAAATAGTAAGGAGTAAAGGGACTTTAATAGATAACAAAGCTTAGTAAATAAAACAATAAATATCCAGATTCATATAGAATTTCCAAACCTACTGTATTAATATTACCATACTGCAGGCAATTTGATTGACAGCTATAAATAAAACAATGGAATAAAATATATTCTTAGGCTATAGTGATATAAACAAGAGAATGTTTATAAAACACCTTGAATTCCCAGTATAGGAAGAACTACATAGCTATCAAGTATAGTAATTCTAGAGACTTATAGCTTTGGAATTCCTAAATCAATTAAGCAAATATTTACTGAGTTCTTTTATAAACACCGAGAATCTACAAATGTGCAAATGATTTATAATCTAAAAAGAAAGCAAGGCAGGAAATAACTAACTCTTTGTCATACAAGATGTGTAAAATAGACCCGAATAAAAAGCAGTGTTCTTAGGAAAGTAGATAAAGGCATAAAAAGCAACTTGTAGCCTAGAACTTAGACTTGAATCTATAGGCATTGGGCATCATGACATTTTTTGCAGAGAGGAGTTATATGAGTTGTAAAGATATTGGTGACAACAAGAACGGTTTGGAAAAGGTATGAATTTGGAGGCAAGGAGACAATTTAGAGGCTAGGAGCAAGCTACTGTGCTATGAGTAGTAGACAGTTACACTGGTAAGCCAAACCAGAAGTTCCCTGATCTCAGGGGAATCACAGACTGGTGGCACGAGAGAAAGTAATCAAAGAATTACAGCCATAATTTTTTAAAGTTATAACTGAAATAGGTGCTATAAAATCTTGGACTGCAGAAGTAGGGTGGTTCACATTGCACATTTGCAGGGGGTACCATTGGCATAGCAAGTTCTTCAGGGAAGCTGCCCCCACTGGAAGGTTAGATGATGAGAGCCTGGGTGAAGGCAGTGCCATGCTACACCGCAGGAGTCTGAAGAGGAGAGAATACGGTCTTATGAGGCTTTCAATAAAGCAGAGGACATGAACTGAGCTTTGACATACAAGTTTTAGACCGAGAAGCAAAAAGCCAGTAAAGGAGAAAAGAAGCTAAATATAAAGCTTTAGTCCTATTACAGAAGAACATTTAACTCCTCTATTATTCACACTTCATCTAGAAGTTAAAATATAAAGCCAAAATAGGAAGCTTCACTGAGAATAATTAAGCAATAAATATTGCAGAGTATGCCTTGTTTTGTAATACACACCCTTACTTCCTCTTCTTTACAGCTAAACATAGGTGATCATCATTTTGTTTTGATTTTGAATACTGAAGAAAATTTTTTGTGTTAGTTACAAGAAGCATGTGCAAATCAAATACCACATGCTCCAGAGAATGGGGCAGGATACGCAATGTGACTTTTTGACAGTGTCATGGCAACACTTCAAAAAAGATATAGCAGAAAATCATGCTATCTTTCAATGTTACTCATCACTGAAGAAGGATAAATTTTGTTCATTTTAGAAATAGCAGGGTGTAATGTAAAGTAAAACATAATATATTTCTTTCCTAGTTCCACACAGAACCTGAGTGTTCTTTTTTTATAACTTTGCTCTTCTAACTCCCCTAAAGACATGATTAGTATGCTCCCGCATCCAGCGGCCCTTTGCTCTAGAAAGTTAGTTACATGACTGTTTCTATAGTAACTCAGCGCCAAACTCTTTGGAGGAAGAAAGAACTCAGACACTTCCATTTTTTGGGTTTCAATTTCCTGATATATACGAAAAACACAGAAATGTCAAAACGAGGTTACAAAAATTGTGGTATAAAATAAGTACCTTTCCCTTCTGTCAGTATATCTCTGTGATATGTATATGATGTGCATGTATAATCAATGCGGAAACTGTTAATTGCCCATAGTCATGGAGGTTCTGTTATAGGATAAGCACTGCTCCCCAGGATGGAAGTATGCTGAGAACTCCCAGCTTTCTCCGTTCTCATTTCATGAGCCTCTTGCCTTCCTTTGCCCACTCCTACCACATTCCAAGCACAGACCTAAGAAAAGTTCCTCAGCTTCTTGTCAAAGCTTCTTAAATATTTATTCTCTTTCTTCTCAGAAACATACATAGCCAAAATGAGTTCTATATTACTCATTTCTGAATAGGTATAACAAGAAGGGTCATGATGGGGAAGCACCATACATGTGGCAGAACTGTCACAGAAACAGACATGATTTTGTCAAAAACATACCCCCTGGTCACCTTTGTCAGCATACGGGCTCTCCTGCCCAGTGCACCTAATAATAGCAACATTTATATAACCCTTTACAATTTAAACAAAGCTTCCTCTCATATTATTTCACTTTATCCTAACAGCCATGTAGTATAAGAATGATCTCCATTTTGTAGATGAGGAAATTGAAGGTCAGAGAGCATAAATGATGTGCCCAAGATCACACAGCAATAAATGGCATTATTTACTCAAACTCATGTCCCCTGGTTCCAAATGCCTGATGCTTTCCAATTGTACCATACAAGACTCTCTGTTTTTAAGTATAGTCCTTTCCTCTTGGCCTCCAGTAGCTGAAAGCAGGATTAAGAGTACAGGCAGGCAGCCAGTCTCGGTGGTTCAGCCTGTAATCCCGCGCTTTGGGAGGCTGAGGTGAGTGGATTGCCTGAGCCTGCGGGTTCGAGACCCGCCTGGGCAACTTGGCAAGACCTCATCTCTACAATAAATCAAAAATTAGCTGGGCATGGTAGTGCACGCCTGTAGTTCCAGCTACTTGGAAGGCTGAGGCGGAAGGATCGCCGGAGCCCAGCAGGT
>CAUYQG010199762.1:0-35426 GCA_963574415.1 Tarsius wallacei | reverse complement strand
CAGCCTCGACCTGCTGGGCTCCGGCGATCCTTCCGCCTCAGCCTTCCAAGTAGCTGGAACTACAGGTGCGCGCTACCACACCCAGCTAATTTTTTGATTTATTGTAGAGATGAGGTCTCACCAAGTTGCCCAGGCGGGTCTCGAACTCCCGGGATCAGGCAATCCACTCACCTCACCCTCCCAAGGTGCGGGATTACAGGCTGAGCCACCGAGCCTGGCTTATAAACTTTCTAAATCATTCTAAGAAAATGTAAGTAAAATTGTCACAAAGTCATCATTGTCTGGGAACATCACAGAGTGTGCAACCAAATTGTTATGGTAAATATTTCAGGTATCTAAATGAACTTGGTCTATTTTTTGAAATGGTATGGCATTAGTTCAATTTACAAATTTTAACTATAGTGAAAAAGTATTTAAATATAAGTTAATTTCAATGCAAATCATACTTCTTGGAAAGATTTTAAATTTGACAAGTTCAACTGAAATCAGAATATTAATGTAAATAAAGTATAGAAATACAATTTTGGAAACATAAGCTATGTTATTTTATATTTATTATGTTTAAATCAAAATCATGTAAGTTTCTTCTACACAAAACACAACTCTAATTAGTAAAAGAGATGCACTATTTAATTCATCACTATTAAGATAAAATTGATATTACAAATAACCGATTCAAGTCAGAATTGTTATAATTCAGGATTGATCAACTGTGGCCTATAGGTCAAATCTGACCTTTTGCCTATTTCTATATGACCCACAAACAAAGAAGTTACATTTTTAAATGGTTATATTTAAATGACTATATAAGTGCCTAGATAATATCCTCAATTTTGCCTTTTTGCCTCAAATTCTAAACATTTACTAACTAGACTTTTACGAAAGAAGCTTGTCAGTCTCTATGTCAAGAGAACACAGGACAATTGTGTGTCAGAGGACCTGGCTTATGGTTTATTGTTTTAAAAATTTTCATCCAAGTGACCTCAGGCAGGATGATTTAATTTATGTTAGCTCATAACATAATTTGTGTTAGCCTCTATTTCTTCATCTGTAAAATATAAAACATAATAGCATTATTTTACTCACCTTAGACATTATCTATTTTTAAAGGAAATAATGTGTATAAAATCTCTTTGAAACATACATAGAAGTGTAAAATGAATCTTCAAACAGCAGGCTCTGGCAGAATTGCTGGGTTTCGATGAAAGATAGGCCAGTTCCTAACATGGTTGATTTGGGGAAAGTTACCCTAATTAAGGTTATTGTACTTAGTAAACTTACAATAACCCACTTGTGTGCAAGAACTGAGCTGTTGGCAGGGTCCCTGTGTCCCCAGACATTTCTCACCGCTTCTTTTCTGGAACTCTGCCCCACTGCCCAGTGACAGTGAAACATTTTTCCAATGATTGTTTTTTTGTTTTGTTTTGTTTTGTTTCTGGAAGATCTTCCTCGTAAGTTTGACCTTTTTGGTTCAATTGCTGGGAAAATATCCAACTTTGACCTTGTTCTAATCTTTGGGCACCACGTTTTTTATTCCTAGAATATTGTCTCTCTGGCCAGCTTTCATGGGAATAACAGTTTTTCATAGTCCTCTCCTACAGTAACTAAAAGGGCTTTCTTCTTCTGACTTAATCTGCTCCCCAAAAGTCCTGGGATACGGAGAAGCAATTGCATATAGTGCCTAGGTGAGACAATTCTTCTCTGCTTCACTAAATAGATTAGAACAGCCTTCCTATTTTAAGAACCCCCCTTTTCCTGTGTATATGTCATAAATATCACTTGCTTGCATAACAGCAATAGTAGGGAGGCCTGATGTAAAACCTAAGCATAAAATCTGTAAAACCAGGGCAAAAATCAAGTCCCAAAACTAAATAGTACAGCTCCATTCACAGGCTTGCTCTATCTGAAAACCAAACCAACAAAAATCCCATAAAAGGCTCACACTTTTAAACTAAGACCAACACAATATTTGCTTTAGACTCACCCAAACTTGGTTTTCATGATGCCTTTTGTATACCCAGATTATGCCACCTCTCATTATAGGGCAACTTAAGGGACACTCATCACAACTTCAGCCAGCTTCTTGTCTCATTTGTGTTCCTGAGTCACCTTTGCTTGCTACCAAGCTGCTGACCCTCTGAGCACTAAATATTTACCCCTAACATATCAGAATTGTAACACATTTGTTACTGTGAACTGGTTTGTCTGTCTAGTTTCCTAACTCTTCTAAAATAGACATAACTGTGTAGATGATCCTGAGGGCAGTCCCATAGTGATCATTTAGCTAAGATGTCCACTTAATGATATGTCAAATTTCAATTCAGAAAAGTCTAAAATTTTTCCTCAAGTTGGTCACTTTAAAAACAATCAAAGTTCACCATAAAAATAATAAAAATCTTCCTATTAAATATTAAGTATTGCCGGGCTCGGTGGCTCAGCCTGTAATCCCGCTCTTTGGGAGGCCGAGGTGAGTGCATTGCCTGAGCCCGCGGGTTCGAGACCCTCCTGGGCAACTTGATGAGACCTCATCTCTACAATAAAAAATAAAAAATAAAAATTAGCCGGGAGTGGTAGCACGCGCCTGTAGTTCCAGCTACTTGGAAGGCTGAGGAGGAAGGATCGCCGGAGCCCAGTAGGTCGAGGCTGCAGTGGCCGGGAGCAGCCACTGCACTCCAGTCTGGGCGACAGAGAGAGACTCCAGCTCAAAAAAAAAAAAAAAAGTATTGAAGAGAAGTCATAAAGTTTGCACAGCAATAATTATGAAATAAGTAGAATTACTTCAAATTAGTTATAAAAGGGTTACTCTTATTATTCTTACTAGAATCTTTATATATTTAAATTATTGCTACCTCGTTTTGCTTAGAGTGAGTTTCATAATTATCTGAATTTTTTCTTAATTAAATCTAGTAAAAGCAGAGTATAGCAACTCAGTTTTACCACACTCTATCATCCTATAACCAACCAAAAGTATGTTTGTCCTCTGTCATTAATATAATAAATTGTAAGCTTTAGTTATAAATGAATATATAAATCATAAAATATTAATTTCTCAAGAAATGTTTATTAATAATATATGATACTGATTTTTCATATCCATAGCACCAAGTTTAAAATGAGTAAAGAACTGAAATGACAATTTTATGAAATGAAAAATAACTCATTTTTTAAGTGAAGAAGAGCACAAACTCAGTGAGATTAAAAAACATTTAATTACATTGCAAAGTTGGCTTGTCATTATAAAATATGACAACATAAAAGGCACCTCAAAATAACTAATGTTTTCTGTGCTGGAAATCAAGAACCTAATTCTTGATCTTCAGATAAGAAAAATAATACTATGTAATAAAGATAAATGGTCCTTGCTTTGTAGCCCCTTTGAGAGAACTTTGCTAAATGAAAATAGTTCTGGTATGGTAAATTGTGAGAGCTTTTCATATTCCTAAGCAGAGCAGAAGCATCTGGAAATCTAATTCCCCAAATATTTTACTGTGCAGCTTCTAAACAGACTAGTAAAGTGATAGGAGCAGGTAAACACCTGTCATTCACAGAAAGTCAATGCTTTTGTCAACAGGGCATCATACCATTTGTACAGCAAATATTTACTGGGTATCTATTTTGTATCCAATACTTACATTAATCACTGTGTACGCCCTCAAATAGTATATCTCTTTTAACTTAAGCATATATGTTGAAGTTTGAGAAGAAGCCAGGCAAGCCTCAAGAATAAAATCTGAAACATCAAAAATTATATTCTGATAACAATTTAAGAGATGAGTTTTTGTCTTTGAAATGGTAGGAAATCATTTTACAGGCACATCAAAGATAGTTTTGAATTATATACAAGAAATTTACATTTTTATCCAATATGCAACTGGGCACTATTGAAGATTTTTTGAGCAACAGAATGACATGCCAATTATTAAGATTTATGCTAAATACTATATCATTATATGTTGTTTTTGGCCACCATAAATAGGGTATGTTGAGTGGTGGGGCCATTGATTGTGAAAACTAGTTTAAGATGTTGTTGACCCACTAACCTCTTTGTGAGGTCTGCAATAAAATTATATCAAAACTTTGTATTACCAGTGGGGGCATAAAAGCAAGTGTATAAATCTAGTAGATTCTACTAGGCTAAATTCTCAGGGAAGACCCATAAGCCTTAGTCACTTAGAATCAAAGCAAAAAAAGGCACACGTGATAATGAAATTGTGAATGTTTAAAAAACAACAACAACAAAAAAGAAAGCAGTCCTTATTATTTTCATTTACACACTACTGAAGCATTTACAGTTAGAATAATCTAATTTCTAAGATTTGCTTCAAAGTATCCAAGAGAAGGTGAGTGAACAAATGAGAGAATATAGAGAAAGCAAGATGGGTCAAGAATAACTAATGATGAAGCTTGAAGATAAGAACATGATTGTCTATTAGTACTATTTTCTCTACTTTTTTGTATTTGCTTGAAATTTTGTAATATAAAGATGGAATTAAAAGATTAAAAACCAAGCAAAAAAAAGCAATTCCTTTGTCTAATTCTACTCCAAAGCCCAACATGAATTCAGATTCTATCCTTCCAATACAAAGCCACTTCTAAGGGCATCCAACAATGAAAAGCAGATTACACAAAACATGGGAAGAATTTTGCCCAGTAGTGGCATATGTATATTGTCTAAGGCGTCTTCTTAGAAACTATACCCATATACAGTAGCTGTTCTGCTTGTCTGTGTAACTAGAACCAGTTTTCTTGAGTTTTATCCACCTTTGACATGAAGGGCTAGAGTGAGAAAGAAAATACAGCTCATACCTCTTGTCAACAATAAGGCAGCGGTACTGAACTATTTCAGTTGATGCAACCACCAACGACATTTGAAACTCGTGTGGAAGAATCAATATCCATTCTGAAAGAAGTCAGGTGTCTCTTTAATTTAAATCATTTAAAATTGAATTTTATGTAGTTCTCTGAATTGTAGCCCTTCTTCTTTTGCATATATGGACACACATAAGAAAGAAAAGCATTGGGAGAAAATCAGATAAAATAAGAATGATAACTTTTCATCATTTTCTCAAGTTTACACTTCTTACAAACAAGGAATGGCAAGTCAACCTATCAAAACTTTAATGCCAATCAAGAAAAAACTTTAGTTTCTCATGATTCAAAACTTTTCTTTAAAAATATATTTGCTTAAGCTTGTGTTGAGAACATAAATAAATAAATAAATAAGCAGGCTTATGTTGTATTGTAATCTACTTTTTAAATAAAAACAATGTGAAGACTTTTCCATGTCAAAAATATATTTCTAAAACATATTAATGGATACATGTATTTAAGAAATTTCTATATTTATATCAAACCACAATTATATGTTAATATATACATATTATACATTAATGTATAATTATAAAAAATGATATATTGCACAGTGTTTTCTCAATAACATCTGTAGAATCACCCAATGCCTGTATATCATTTTGCTACATAGACAAATTTGGTTCCCTGAGATATAGTGATTTTTATGTCCATCAGCACTGTGTTATTCTGTTTTTTAACATTGTTATAAAAATTTAGCAGTAAAATTTCTTTTACATTTCAATAAAAAATCGTTCTTGGGATTCATGATATAAACAACAGTGTGACATACATTCAGCCTACATTAGACTGGACATACTCATTACAATTAGAAACAAAATTTTAGCTGGTGGGGGATATACATAGTATATATATTCCTTCTTTTAACAAATAATTTGCAGTTGATATTTATAGAGCCCTCACATGTGACAGTTACCTACTTAGTGGTGCCTATCTACTCACTCATGTAATCTTACTTCTTCATATGCATTAATTCACTTCACACTATTTTATATACTTTTTTTTCTACCTGAGGAAACTGACATAGATGTGGCTTATGCAATAAGACCAAGGACTCACAATTGCTATTTGTTGTTTTGGGATTTTTTCAATCCCAGGCAGTGAACTACCAAAATTCCTGCTATTTGTACCACTAGTTTGCCATTATAACAAAAACTTAGATACAATGGGCAGTAGATGTGTTATTTCAGGTGTTATTCACCAACGGACTGGGATACGTTAGAACCCTGAATTACCGAGGAGAGTTTAAATTATTTTAATAAGAAGAATAGAGTCAGCAAGGCAGATAAAAGAAACCTATTCTCTATGTTGTGGCAGCAAATTATTGACTTTTGCTGAGAGCAAGAAAGAGCTAGTTGACATGAGAGGAAACCGGGTATTACAGTCAGGGTAACTGATAGGAGAATAAAACATGGTTCTTAGAAGTTAATAGAGTCACCATGAAACCCGCAGAAAAAGTTCAATTTGGTAAATAAGTAAATAAGAGTAAGAGGGAGATCCTTTCCGTACCCTTCTGTAACAATATCAGGTTTATGGTGCTATATAAAGTATTTTCCTCGTAATGCCTGTCAAATGCAGTTAGAACTTGAGAAAGCCCAATTATTTCTCTGTGATATAGTGTCACCTGCTATCACATAAATGCTGAAGACATGCTAGAGTAATACTTTAATATACATCACAGAGAAGTTAGGAACAAATGGACAATGATATATGTGTGTCAAAAAGCAATTAAGCATATCACATCGGTCATTGTTTGAAATGGGATGGCACTTTATTTCCCTATATAAAATTTTACTGAACTGTTATCTGGATAGGTACTAGGACATTAAGTTTAAAGTTGTCTTAAAATGTGATTGAATAAGGAATGCTCTATGCAATTTAAGAAACTGTTAGAAATATAAAGATGATTACTTTATTCCATCTTCAACATGGTTTCTTTTAGAAAACAGGAAATAAAGCTAATGTCATGTTGATTGTGATGAATATAATATGCCATAAACAATTTAGTTATGGTAATGGTTTATTAAAGAAGAAATTGGGAAATGGAATTCTTTGAAACTTTATTGAGATATAATTTATATACAATAAACTGCACATATTTAAAGTACAAATTAGATGGGTTTTGACAGAATACACACCTATGAAACCACAATAATCAAGATACTGAATATTTCCATCGTCTCAGAAGGTTTTTTGTGACTTTGCCATTCCTTATTTCAACCTCATTTACCTCCAACCACTTCTTTGTTTTCTATCATTACAGATTAATTTCCATATTTTTTAATTGTGCATAAATAAAATTGCATACTAGTTAACAATTTGCAACCCTTCCGGTCCCCTGGTACTGTGGGAGCTTTTCTGCCCTTTCAATAAATCCTACTTTCTCACTTTCAAAAAAAAAAAGAATTTGTTTCTGGCATTTTTACATCAGCATAATCATCTTATGATTTAGTTTTTGATACTACTAGTAGTTTGTTACTTTTAATTGACAAAACATATTCTGTTGTATGAATGTATCACAGCTTATTCACTCACTTGTTGATAGACATTTAGGTTTTTTTTCAAGTTTTGGGGCAATTACGAATAAAAATAATTTGTGTACAAGTGTTTTATTGGAAATACATTTATTTATTTATTTATTTATTTATTATTTATTTGTTTGTTTATTTATTTATTTTGGGATGACTGCCTCAGAGTGAGAAGGCTACCTCACATAATAGGCATATACTTAACTTAAAAAAAAAAAACACTAAAATTTCATCATAGCTGGAACAAGTACTGACTCTGGGTATTTGGGTCTGGCATTATTTGGTGGGAAAGACAAATGTAACACAAAGATGGCAGGAATATATGTACCTGATGGAGTGAGCATCGCTGGTATTGTGGCCCAATATATGATGACTCTGGGATTCAAAGTGAAAAGGATCCTTGAACTTCTTCTGGGTCTTCATTGTTTTCAAATGCATGGAAGGACTCAGGAGGGTCCCAATTGATTAGATACAGAGATGTCAACTGGGGAGGGCTGGATAAAACAGAGAAGATACTGCTCCCTGTGGAGACAGATTCCTTAATCCAGGTAAAGCTTTCATATGAGTCATTTAATTTACTCACTGCCACAACCCTCTATCACAAATGCTACTATTTTTTCCCATTTTATGCATGAGGAAACTGAGCTGAGAACTTTATCAGTCACATAAATGCAGGCAGTGTCACTTCAACCTCTACTCTTCATTGCCACAAGTCCAGGTTTCCTTTGTCTCATGTGAAAAAGACAAATATAGGGCAGAAGGGAAGTAGGAAGTAGGAAAGAGAAGAAGAGGGAGAAGGAGGAAGCCACCATGCCAATGGCTTAGTAGTCGCCAGTCTTCCATTCTACGTTTCTCTTCCTGGATCAATAATTTCATGAGTTGTCTTGGTGTTTAAAGCATCTGAAGAACATAGGAGATGGGCGTGTGATTTAAGAATTCAGTTTCTCAATGGGCATTTGAACAAGTGCATGGGCTCGGAGTTAATGGATATAAGGAGGCTGCAATAACAAAGTCTAACACTAACACCAACAACAATAACAACAACAAAAACAGAAAGAAATTTTTTAAATGACTGCATCATATTATAGTCACATGAACAGTGTATGAGGGTTCTAGGTGTTTCGTATCATTGTCAACACTTGGTATGATAATTTTTTTCTTTTATATTTTAACTTTCCTAATAGGTATGGAGGAGTAGAAATGACTTTTAAATAATTAAAAACACAGTTGCATAGTTTCAAATTAATAGTACCAATCATTCAATCAGGATTGTGTAATCCTAAGAATTTCTAGTGAACCACAAGTTCATTTGATACTGTTTCTCACGTTAGTGCTTCCAGATCTTTCTACATTCCACTCTATCCCACCCTTCCTGACTCTTCAAAAAGGGTAAACATGTCTACTCATTAAGGAAATAAACATGCCCCCCTTTTTCTTTACCGAGTAATACTATTCATTATTTTTTATATATATATTTTATTTTAAAGATGTGAGATACATTTCAGGATTAGGTATACAAGTGGTCATTGTACAGATAGTTTGGGGCCTCCCTTTGGCCTCCACTTCGCCTGGTTTGAGATCAGGTGCCCTTATTAATATTGTGTCCCCACTCTCACCCCAGCAGTATCCCGCTGCTGCCAATCCCTTTCTTATAGTATTATGGACTTTGCAGGATCGTGGATGGATTTAGAGTCTATAATTCTCAGTGATCTATCACAGAAAAAAATGAATTGAGTACCACATGTTCTCACTCATACACGGACTCTGAACATTTACTATAATATTATTTTATATGTACATTTGTTTATTGACATATTTTAAGTTATTTCTAAAAATGTGTATAGTTTAGATTTTATGTGTATAATTTTAACCATCACTAATTTCTAGTGAATTTAATATTAAATGAATTTAATATTCTTAAAATTTTACATATTATTTATTTCATTTTACTTGCACTTAATGGTCATATATATAAGATACAAAGTAGAATAAATCAGAGCTAACAAGAAAGATCTAAAATGCCAAGCAATTATGTCTACTGAAAGCCATTTCTTTTCTATTAATTATGCACTGTGCTTTGTGTTATTTTTTAATAATTGCCTACTACATTGGAAATGTGGTTTTAAAACAAAATATATTCATATTATATGTCCATTCTTTAAGTATGCTCCCCAATTTTAAGTTAATATTAATTAAATTACCTTTCATTTTTTACTGACCAGAACAATAAAGAAAATGACTAAGCATGCAATCTATTTGCAATAAAACAACTATGTTCTTTTAAAGAAATTCATTATAATTATTTAAAAGTATTTAAAGAATTGTTGTTGACCTCAGAAACATCTTTCACCTACTCCATTTACAATTCAAATCAATTAACTGCTGGCTGATTTTTAAATTACTTGAAATATGAAATAAAAATTTATTTGCTGCTATGTTATTCATAGTATTAAACAATTGTTAAGGGCATGGAAAAGTAAGAAAGGGAGAAAAAGGGGTTTTTTTGGTTGTTGTTGTTTCTTTTTTTTTCTGAGTCACTTTGTTGACCAGGCTGGAGTGCAGTGACACACTCACGGTCACTGCACCCTTGACCTGCTGGGCTCAGGTGATCCTTCCACCTCAGCCTTCCAAGTAGCTGGAACTACAGGTGTGCATCACACGCCCAGCTAATTTTTTCATTTATTTTAGAAACAAGGTCTGGCCATGTTGCTCAGGCTGGTCTCAGAAAAAGGGTATTTACACGTAACCCTTGCTTCTTGACTGCTTGATTATTTCTTAACTAGGACAAAGGATATAACAAATTATTAGTTGAATAATTTTATTATAACTGACTAAAATCTTTGAAATTATATAATTTAATTTTCTCACATCTTCTAATGAAATTATTAACTAGAAGTTTTTAAAAATGGCTCAAGGTTATAAAGCAGCTAGTGCCAGAAGCTTAAGTATAGTCTAAATTTTCTGATATCTAGTCTAGTCTAGCTTTCTTTTGTCAAAAATTTCATCATATGTCAATATCATGAGTATATATAAGTGAAGATGGCATCAAAAATGTGAAAAATTTATCTTAAAAGCTGAAACATTTATCAACTCAGCCTCCATGATTTTGACCCAAGCACAAGTATGTACAAGAATCTATTAGCATTCAGCAAATATCTGTGTGTGATAGTGTGATAGCATTAGCTCAAGGCTGAAAGATTAATTTGTTATTAGTTACGCGATTTGATATGTATGTACAGTTATAGTTCTATATATTTATAATAATTAACACTAATGATCTAACAATTCTTCTCCCTTGATAATTAAATCACCACAAAGAGTTGTAGTGAGGTAATATTTGAATCTAAAGTTATTTTAAGAAGCATGATTAAATTCATGTAAGAATCATAAGACCATATTTGGACAATAATCTTAATATATCCTAAATTTAATAATTAAATAATGGTTAAAATAATAATAGCCAAGACCAGGAAAAGTCTTTAAGAAATCTAAAGGAAGATATTTCTGTATATATACAATACAAGTTCTCTGTCAGCTCAGTTATTAATTTTTTTCCTCAATAAATGAAAATCACAGCTTATAGTGTTCAGAACAAATGAGTGAATGAAGAAAAAGTGGCTTATGTTTATATGTTCATTTAGGGTTTTTGTTTTTTTTTCTCCAACATGTCTCAGAAAAAATGTATTAGACAAAGTGGAAAGCAATAAGACTTGTTTGAGAAGGAGGACATTGCATTTTCCACTATCAAAGACCAAAGGACAATCACTTGCTCTTTTTAATTCCTCATTTACTCACCATTCAAATATGAGAAAAATACTTATGGTAACTTATCTCACAAAATTCCCGTAAGAATCAAATGAGATAATAGGTGAGAAGCTAATGGCAAAGTTTAATGGCCACATTAATTTGCGTTATCGTCATTTTTTAGATGGAATTTTTATTAGACACTTTGAAAAACTGTAGTCACAACGTTTCTCTGTAAGGTTATGGATGTGTCTGAGAATTTCAAGAGACTGTATGAAACAGTAGGATTTGTGTGGATTAAAAAAATACTTGTAAAGAGAACTTCAGACTAGAAATCAACTTTTCAGCCTCATGAATATGTTTGAACTTTGCTATTACATGATGCCTCTTGGAGAACTGGGATATCAAAAATCATAATACTGGCCTAAAATATTTGTGGAAAATATTCTTGAGATAGCCATATACTTAAAATGAGTCATTTTTATTGATTTAAACAGTAATAATAACTATATTTGAGGGGAAGAACAAATTAATCTCAAAGGGATTTTAATTTTTTTTTTTAAATTGACCAATTTGTACAAATGAAATTATATCATATAGAAAATTCCAGTTCGAGTTTATTTTTTAAGCTATAGTTTATTTTGGGTGAAATTCATTTTCTGCTATAATATGCATAATGTTTCCATAGCATAACTGTTACAGTGCAATATTTTATCAGTTATAAAATGTTTTAAAGATGTAAAATCATTTTTACAAGTCATAAAATCTAGGCCATTTTCCTTTTTTGTTGGAAGTAAGTATTTTTATTGCTTTTAACATCTGGGAATTTCTAAATATTTATTAATTTTAGTTACAGTGACTTGAGTTCTTATCTGAATTTTCTCTATACTGGCTGTTTGACATTGATAGATTTACTTACCTTCTCAGAACCTTAATTTGATTAATGAAACTTTAAAAAATAGAATAATGCCTGCTTAACAGGATTGGTCTAAGGATTTCAGGGATAATAGCTACAGCTGAGGTACATAGACAATCACCTGGCACACAGCAAGCATTTAATAGACAAGACCTATTATTATCACATGACTATCCTCACACAATCATTTTACTTTGTTACTCGTGTATGCACTTCCACATAAAATCAATTAGTGGTCCAACATAGTTAACCAACTCCCGAAGAGTCACTTACACTCTGTGTAGAAACTGTTTAGAGTTTGAAAAGATGCTTGGTCTTTATGAGAATGGAAAGGTAGGTTATTTGGGAATATCATCAGTACTATCTCATGTAGTCAAGGGCTCCAGGTAGAAAGGATCCACTATGACACAACGTCAGTTTTGTATGCATCTGTTTTACTTGGTGACAAGAATTGCTGACTGGCAGGGTTCAGAAAAATAAGCTCTGTCTTTAAAGGTTAAGAAGAAGTTACATTTTAAGTTAGGATCCTCAGAATGGGACTTTGACTAATATGAGAATTGGAGTGTTTTAAGTGCATGCCACATCAGAACCATGGAATCCATCCAATTGTCATCTACAAGTTCTGTGTCAAAGACTAGTCAAGATGCTCTCAGAAGAAATTAACAATTATATTTTATGTTTAAAATTTATGCTCAAGGTGCATTCATTTCGATTCAAGCAGGCTCTTTTCTACAAGAACACTTTGATGCCAGTCTATAATTGCATAATGGGTTTCCTGCTTAACAGCAGCAGAAATTATTCTTTCCTTTCCCTGAAGTGGATTGCCTCCGTTTCTTCACCGTCAGCTCTCACCCTCCACCAGCGGAGGGAGCAAGAGACCTCTGCATGGGAGGCCACAGCCCCACTTCCTCTTGGGTCATCTCTCTGGGTATCTCTTTTTTCACCTGGAATACAACTATCTGTCCTGTTTACAGAAAGTCAGTTATTCAGAGGTATTGTTTTGGCCAAGAAATTTCATCACAGTGCTTGTATTTTAATGAGATACTTTAAAAATTACCTGGGAATATATAAGGCAAACAAAATCTCTATTATGCCTGTTTGGTGCATTCCCTTATTGAAATTTGGGGATTTTCTAAGATACACGTAAATATTACAATGCAGATATAACTTTCTCTCTCTCTCTCTCTCTCTCTCTCTTCTCTCTCTCTCTCTCTCTCCCTTTCTGTCTCACGCACACACACACACATCCCCAGGGAAGGCCATATGTCCCAAGTGAGACCTACTTGGAAAAACAGAAGTTCTGAACATATCACACAGTATCATTGTGAGAGGACATTCGTCAGTTTTCTCTCTGGCAATGAGAATTTTCTCACCCTCAAGACATGCAAATGACTTTTTTCATCTGTTCTTTTTATGTTATTTGCATAATTTTATCCTGCAAAAGTGAGAGCTGTCAAAAATTAACCAGTTGGGGCTTTGGCATTCAGTTATGTGACCTTTTCTGGAGATTAGATCTCTTCAGGGAACTAGTAACTTTAGATGTGAGAGATGTGGACGTGATGAGAAGGTGGTCAGTGGCAGAAAGAACGGGTGAGAGATGCACTTGACGGCATTTAGAAAGTTGTTTGACTTTTTGGATCTTCTCATATCCTTGTTTTTGTTTTGGTAAATCAGTATTTTATCCGATAATAGAAGAGATGACTCAGATATGTGTGATGTTCTACTCTCCTATGTTATTCAGGTTAATGATAACAATGCAAAATTTTTGCAAGCTTGATGCTAATTTAAAATGCTGTTGGAAAAACTATGCAAACAGTGCTCTGTTTTTTATGCATTGGTTTGAGTGCATGTGTCTGAGTAGAAAACTACCAAAAATGCTTATTTAGTAAGAATACTTCCTTTTTATAAATGCAGAGAGTTGCACTCTGGAGGGCTGTAAGAAACCTCTAAATTCATTTTACTTTGACAAAGGTTGGAGTATGTAATCGACTGGGGGCAAAGACAAGTGCCCCTATCTCTTTGATCACATCGCTTTAAACATTTTTCAGCTTTAAGCTTGTCTTACAAACGAACTGTATGAGTCTCTTAATTGTTTCGCTGTACCTGATATCTAACACGAATGCACCTTGAAAAACAGCAGAAACAAGCACATTTGTTCAAGTCCTGCGATGGCTAACTCGGCGACTCATCTCCTAGCAAATGATAGTCATAGTTGTAGTTCATCCATTGGGCTGGAAAAGGCACGATTCCCAAGGGGCCTTGGTGCCTTTTCCAATTCCCGGGAGACCCTGCGAGCCTCCACGTGTGGTGCCTGCGCCCCGGGAGCGGTCCTGCTAATCAGGTCAATGATTAGCGCCTGGCCCCAGGGACAGGACAGGCGTCTGTTACAGCAGTTAGGGAGCCTCCACACGGAGCCCTCTTACGGAGAACCTCCCGTTCAGAAACATCGCTTAGTCCTCATTTACTCACTGGGAACCTCAGAGGATTTCAGCTGATCTTTTTTCTCTCCGTAGACAGTGAGGAGCTCCACATAAACAGGGGACAAGAGCACAGGATGCAGCTACTTGGAGGGTGTTGATTGAAAACTTCGATCTTCCCACCCCATTCACGGTTCATTTGGCTGATTGTCTCACCTCGTTCACAGAGAATATTTCAATTAAGGTAAGTGCCGCTTTATCTGGGCGACTGCATCGCACTGAATTTCTGCATTGAAAGTTCTAACTGACTAAACTGACATTCTGCACTGCAGCAAGTGACTGTTGTTGTCAGGAAAAAAAAAAAAAGCTTAGTTTATAAGCAAGTGTCCTGGAGAGAAAAAGGCGTTTGGGGTAATGATATTTCAGGGCAATTTCTTGTGAAATGTAATCATTCTGCCTTGCACCAGGAGAAAATAAAAGGGAACATGAAAAGAGAGTTAATTTCTCATTTTGCCTTTTTAATAATCTATTTAGAGGACTGTGCAGTGCCAAGGTAAATTGATTTTGATTGAAGTGGTTTGTTGATGTCATATGGTAAAATCTCTGAGTCTGAAAGCTTCAAAGTTAAATTAGATGGAAAGAAAATTTGCAAATGAGAGTCGAGATTTTGTGCAGCTTTCCACTTTAACAACATTCCTGAGCTTCCCTTTGGTTTAAGGATTTAGGACTAAATCCTTGAACATTTTAATAGTGTTCATTTAGAACTTAAAATTTAAATGTTATAGTTTCTGATGCAAGTATTAAGAAAAATGAACCTGGATGATTTAATATGCCATTGATATAATTCATAGTTTCTATTCAAGAGAGATGGATTTCTTTTATGAGATAGAATAATATAAAAGAAAAATTACCTGCTTTGTAAAATGCTTCTTTTTAAAAGGTGAATTCTTCAATAAGAAAATATACATTTTTAAAAATCTTTACCTTTAGTTTTCTTTTTATATTTGATGTCATTTTTTATTATCAAAGTTATAGTAAATTTAGGTTATGCTTGTATCTTATACATAGTTTAGGGCAATTATCCAGATAATTTAAATAAGCCAGCTCATCTTACTTCTTTTATACACGCTTTCCTCTTAAGTTTGCTGAAAATATCCAAAGGGATAATGGTAGCAACTTTTTTTCAAAGTTAGACGTAATTTCTAAACTTTTTCTTTTCTAATTTACTTTGCACATGTAAAACTGCATATTATATAATGTAAATTTCTGTGTAATCCAGAATAATAAATTCTATCACTATAGATGTATGTGATATATTAGCATTCCAAATGTTGAAAAATAGCAATCACCTTGTTATTATGTAGGACTTATGCTATAAAAAGGTTTTCAAATAATGAAACAAACATTTCAACTATCACATCATATTTGTGTAATGCTTACACAAATTGAATTTTGATCATTAGTCTCTTATGTTAAAGCACAATATAAACCACTTGGTGCCTTTTGTGTAAAAATTTGTAATGGTATCTTGACTGTGCTTTTGAGAGTGAGCACTCATATTTCCTGAAATGCTGACTTCACCTTCCTTCTATGGCTATCTTGAGATGGGACATTTTATAAAGTTTTTCTCCCAACTTTATTGACTATCCTTCTGAAATTCTCTAGAGAACTCTTCGGGCTTGAGGTTATTCCTTTTTCCACGGGAATAAAATATTCAGGATTTCCATAGGCACTGATATACCTATTGGTTGTTGCTATGTTTTTACCCAAAACCTAAAGACATGTGTGTTTGTTTTTACCTTTGTTGCACTGAGACTTTTATCTCTTGTTTCTGGAGAGAAGATTCTCAATTGATTAAAAGATATCCAGGAGAAGTGTAGACTACAGTGACTGTCACTGAATCTTTGGCTTCTTTTTTTTCTTTTAGGTAAACTTGATAAACAGAAATAGGCAACATTAAATGAAACCATATAACAAACTATATGTTGCTTACACATTTCTATATTGCAGATCATCGCTTGTGCCAACTTCAGAACTGATGGTGGCATCAGACACAATGACCTTTTATTGGAAGTATTAATCACTGAAGTCCATGACAAGTATATAACCATTAAATTGTGTGCTCAGTGTGTAATGAAATATGTTTGACTAAAAATTAAGGCAATTATAATTCCATTTTTTTTCCAAAACTTTTCAGTACTTTATTTTATTTTAAAGATGTGGGATATAAGTCAGGATTAGGTACCTAACTAATCTATGTACAGATAAAGTTTGAGCCTCCAACTGCTCCTCACTCCCCCCTGTTTAGGATAAGGTACACTTTATGTTGTTAGGTGACCCCTCACACTCCATCCCTTGCTCCCTCCCCTGGCAGTGTCCCATGACTGCCCTTCCCTTCCTTGTACTGTTGTAATGTTTAGGTCCCACTTATGAGTGAGACCATGTGGTATTCTCTTTTTTGTTTCTGTGATGAATTACTAAGAATGATTGTCTTTAATTCCATCCAATTTGCTGAGAAGTCCATGATTTTGTCTTTCTTTATGGCTATGTAGTATTATTCAAAAAGTTATATCTAAAACTTTTATGAAGTGCATTAGTGTTGTAGTTGTCATGATTTTCATTACACATATTGATAAGAAGATGGAAAAAAACTTTGGTTCAATTGAGAAATAGTAGCTGTTTATTTTAGATAGCACCTACTTCCTTAATATGACTTCCTAGTTTTTAGTCCATGTGTTATGTTATCCTGAGGTGCCAGCATCCCTTTAGTTTCTATATTAATCCCATTTTTCATTAATTTAATGGTAACTTATCTCTTCTGTAAGATCAGAAAATATCTTATAAGATAACATCACTTAGAGTAGGTGGTCTAAAATGTTAAGAAAAAAAATCATAATTTTATAAAAATTTCTTCAAGATCCATAACCTACTTTTTAATATGTGATGTGTTATGTAAAAGACAAAGGACAGAGGTAGTATCTGATGCACCTCAGAGGCTTCCTAAATACCAAATACCTGGGTTATAAACTTTGCATGCATGATTATATAATCATCAAGTCAGAATGACAGCATGCTTGTTATTTACCTTCACGTCCCAGGGGACATGATGGAAGCTGAGAGAGGGTATGTTACTGGGCTAAGGGAGCACTATCACTAGTGGATTCAAACTCAACTCTCTGGCTGTGTTTAAAATTAATATTTTATTAGTACTTATTTTAGAGACAGAGTCTTTTTTATGTTGCCCAGGCTGGTCTCAAACTCTTGACCTCAAGCAGTACTCTTGCCTCAGCATCCTAAGCTTCCGGGTTTACAGACATGAGTCACCATGCCCAGTGAAAGCTCAAACTCATTGTACAATACTTATTTATCACTGTTTATATGGTGACTGTATCCAATATTTGATATGATACTCTTGAATACCTAGGACTATTTTTAGGATGATACACAATAATTATATTACCTTCAAAAATAGGTTAACTCCCAGCTTACACAGAATAAATGATTTTGTAAGTTCCATAGACACTAGTGTTTGAAACCAGCATGTACTTTGTTTTCATAGGTTTTGAAAGAGGTCAGTATACAAGTCTCTGCTTCCAACTGATTCTGATTACTATTGGCAGAATAAAACACTGTATTCTGAGCATAATCACTACAGAAATCTAGTCTTTGTAATATAAACATCCTTCCAAGAGAGGTTGACACATTCTCAGGATAAAGTAAAATAAAAAGAGGAGATATAAATTCAGTGCTACTTGTACCGAAGTGATATTAAATGGAAATTAAGGGGAACTCATGTTAATGGCAAAAATGTATCCACAATATTAGGAAAGATAGATGAACTAGCAGTTGGAAATGAATGTCAGAAGTAGACTTACAAAAAACAGATTTAAATGCACAGGAATTTATTTGGTCTACTGACTTTATTCACTTTTCCCTATGTACACAGAGATTTTCTGTAGCTAATTATGTTGATATTGTGACAATATTTTCCAACTAAAATTGATCCAATCTTATGACAAGAAGGGAGAGATGTTATAAAATTCAGGATGACCTGGAAAATTTAATATAATTAGCTGTCATATCCAAGGATGTGCTAAGACGGGAACTGAAAGTTAGATTGCATAGTTATTAAATGTGATCATTCATTGTGCCCAACATATTCCCAAAATACCATGTGGGTCACCAGCAGTTGGTGGACAGGAGCATTTATTGAGAAACTTAGAGATGGTAGTCTGCAAAAATCATGAATAAGTTGCAGTCGTTGATAAGAAGAAAATAAAAGAGGTTAATTATTTTAGGTCAATGAAAAGAGACAAATTTTCTAACTCACTCCAGTGGCTAAGCACAAGAAGAAAGGAGTGTTCTCTTGTGGAAAGGCAATGAGCTGTGTTATCCTGGGTGGTGGGCCAGATATAAAATACAACTTTTTCATATTTTTCTCTGAAGATTCAGTCTCCTTAACCCATTCAAATTGATAGCATCTATTTTTCTTAGAAAGGAAAAAAAAGGAAAAAAAAAACAATAATTGACTCAACATCTTATATAATCACAGTCCTGGTAGACAGTGGATAAAGCAGTAATGTATAGTGATTTAAAGTACATGTTCTGATTTCAACTTCCTGGATTCAAATCCAACTGAGGGCGCTTACTAGCTCTGTGGCTGTGGTAAGTGAGCTAAGGTGTCTAAACTTTGTTTTTATTTCCTTTAAAATGGAAGTAATCATGACTCAGAGCAGTGATGTAAGAAATAAAGAAAATAACTGATATACCTACAATTACTCAGGTGTTTATAAAATGATAGTTGTTATTAAAAACAGGAAGTTGTATCATTAGTCCCTCACCTTACTTCTCCAGTAGAGAAAATCAGGGATATTCTCTTTATTTAGCAACACTAAACACTCGGATATTGCTAAAAGCTCCTGGAACCATTTCTTGATACTGTTTGTATCAGTATATTGGAATTTTAGGAGAATATATATTTTTTGCCCTATTGAATTTAACAAACAAATGGCTATTTCTTGAATGAATGTAATTTAGGAGTCAGTTTAGAGAAGCATTCCTATTTTTGACGGAGGACTAAAATAACAATTGAATCCTTTACTTTGATTCTTCCTTTAAAATGTTGAAAGGAATTGAAAAAGTCTTTAAAAACCAGTTCTGTTTGACCAATGCTAGTCAACAATACAATTTGGTTTTACAAGGGTAAGAAAAATAGCCCATGATCTGTTTTTGTAAATAGAGTTTTATTGGAACGCAGCCATAGCTATTCATTTTTGTATTGTCAATGGCTGCTTGCAGGCTACAAGCCAGAACTGAATAGTTGAACACAAAGAGATAGTAGAGCCTGCAGTGCCAAAAATATTTGCTATTTTGTCTTTTACAAAAAAAGTTTGCTGACTTCTCTTTTAGGAGAGAAACATGCATTTTGTATGAATTTTTTTATTATCAGTATAATGAACATGTGGTAGAATATTCTTAAATATCTTGATAATAACTATCTAATTTCTATTTCCAAGGAGATTAATGAAAATCTTTCCTCTCACCCCACCACTCCTACATGTATAATCACGGTATTTGAATCTCCTCATTATAAATTTTGAGGGAGTTACCTATTACAAATGTGTATATATACATATATACACACACACACATGCACACACCTGCATATGCACATATGCTCATTGTACACATACACTATTCAGCTCTGGCTTTATAGCATGCAAACAGTCATATATATATACAGATTATGTATCTAACTATGTCTATGTATATATCTATGTCTGTATCTTTATATCTATATCTATAACTATCTCAGCCATATGTGTGAGTATGTTTGTGTATGTATATGTGTATATATATCTATATGTGTGTATATACATACATATATCTATACATGTGTGTATGTACATATGTGTGTATATATATAGCAGTCACACACACACATATATATATATATACACACACACTGGTTATATATAGATATATAAACATATAGAAAAATATTTTTAGAGTGAAATCCATTGTTTTCCATTTGCTAAGTCACACATTTTTGTATTTTGGTATATATGGGAATCAGCTGTTATGTGATTTAAAGCAGCAGATTCCTGGATCTACTTTCTCCAGAAATTTAATGGGTACTAATCTAATGGCTCTCAGAAAAACCCAGAAACCATAGTTTTGAGCCATTCACAGGTAATTCTGATAAAATTAAATTATGATTTTTAAAAACATATATATAGGACTGGGATCTAATCATTTGGATTTTTAAGATTTCTTGGAAATTCTGTTATGCAGCCAAGGTTGAGGACTGGTACTATAGACCAGCAACTCCTAAACTTTAAAACTGATGAAATTTTTATTCAGAATACCATAGTGTGAATGGTCACAACTGTGAAATAAGGAAACCCTAAGAGATGGCTAATGCTTCATCCAGCCAACAAGGTCAAACTGTTTCTGAAAACTTCAGTGGTTGTCATGGTGCTGGTGTCAATGGGAATGATAACTTTGGTCATGGAGGAAATTCCATTGGCCATGGTGGCTTTTGAGGCAGCCAGAGTGATGATGGCAGTGGGGATGACTAAAATGGATTTGGTGATGATGGAAGTAATTTTGGAGGTGGTGGAAGCTATAGTGATTTTGGCAATTACGTATCAAATTTTGAACCCATGAAGGGGGAATACTTTGGAGGCAAAAGCTCTGGCCCCAATGGTGGTGGAGGCCAATATGTAGTTGAACCACAAGACCAAGATAACTGTGATGGTTCCAGTTATCCAGATGGTTCCATAGCAGGCAGTAGTTATGGCTGGAAGTGGCCGAAGATTTTAATTACTGCCAGGTAACAAAGCTTAGCAGGAGAGGATAGTCAGAGAAGTGACAGGGAAGCTACAGGTTACAACAGATTTGTGAATCCAGCCAAGCACAGTGGTGGCAGGGCCTACCTGCTACAAAGATGGCATATTTACACAATGCTCATGTGTATGGCCAAAACACTTGAGGACTGTGTTTGTGACCAATTGTATAACAGGTTATTTTTGTTTCTGTTCTGTGGAAAGTGTAAAGCATTTCAACAAAGGGTTTTAAGGTAATTTTTTTTTTGCACCCGTGCTGTTGATTGCTAAATGTAATAGTCTGATTATGACGCTGAATAAATATGTCTTTAAAAATAAATAAATAAAATAAAAACGAGCCTGCAAATAATCTGGGATCTTGTTTCGTGGTTTTGGAGTATGGCCCAAGATTCTGCATTTCTAACAACCTCCCAGAGATGTTGATGCTACTGGTGATGAGAAATGCTGCTCTTACCCTACTGCCACTCCTGAATCTGCCTCAAGGTTGTCATACATGGGCAAATTCAAGGACCTACCACATGATATGACCTACTGTCTATCTCATCTAGACTGGAAGCTACTCAATATTCTCAAGAGGCTCTACCAGTCTCAGAAAGGTGATGGGAAATTCTGAGCCAGATCAAAATGATAAATAAATAAAATATAGATATAGGATATAGAGATAATTTTATTTTAATCTGTTGTTGATTTCCACTTAACCACTCTGGACATAGAACAATTGGGTATTTCAGAAAGCAAACTATTAAATTATTTTCAATTAAGGGAGAAAAGAGTACCTTTTGCTTCTCCAAGTCCCCTTCCCAATATCCAGAAAGTTATAGATTTAGAACTATTCAGGATGACTCCATACCAAAGTTTAAACATAAAAACTGCTGACCTTTCAGGTGACGTCTAAGTCCTCTTCACTCTAGGAATATAGTTCTAAGGCTATGTTATTTGTCAGTTCAACTTTTTTCTTCTCTCCCAAAACTAAATCACAAAGATATTGATTTTATCTCTCTAATCTGTTTAACCTTTTCTCTCTTTCTTATCCCAATTGCCACATTTCTTTGTCGTTGCTAAAGTCTAAAAACCACAGAGGGAAATACATTTCATAAATATAAACACAAATGTATAATTTATATTGCCATTTATTTTAAAAATTGCAAATCTGCTTGCATAAGTTTCTATTAATATTCCCTATTATGTTATTCTAGAATTTTTAACATCTTATCAATCACAGATTTTAAAATTTATTTGATTATTATTTGTCTACCCACTTCCGATTAACTTTTAGAAAGTAAGCTTCAGGAAGGCAGGATTACTGTTTATTTTCTTCAAAGCTACAACCCAGTACCTAAAATAGTTTCTATCATGAAGCTGATCCTCAGAGACTATGTGTTGAACAAAGAATGTATGGATATTTTAAACTAACTTGTATGATCTGTCTGTTAGGATTGAGGCAAATACTAAATAATGATAGATTTGCTTTGCTTTTACTTTGTAATGCTTTAACAGTCACATAATCAAATCTGAATGCTTAAGATTTCAGTACATTTCCCATTTGTATTCATCCATTTAATTTATTCAGTCATTATTGCATAACTTTTAAGTGTCAGGCACTATGCTAGGTGTTAGAGACACATGTTGACAGGACCTCCTTTCTGTGCATAATGTTCTCAGCCTTATGGTAAGGGAGGGATAGACAGGAGAAAGACCAGTTACACTATTTGTGCTGTGCAATCATGAAAGTTATGTACAGAGAGTTGTAATGCACAGAGGGTAGCTGCTGACTTAACTAGAAGGGCCAAGGAATGTTTCTAAGAAGAAAATTTTCTTGAGTCATACATTGAAGGATAGCTTGAATTTAGACAGAACGGGAATTATTTGCTCCTAATGGAAGTTGCAACTGTGTGCAAAAGCACAGAGATATGATATGAGAGTTTCTGACATCCTTCAGCACCACATTAGTTTGGTGTAACATGAAGATAAGGTTGTGTATGGTATGTGTAAAAAGAAGCAACTTCATGCATGCCTATGTAAGAGACTTGATCACAGTAACAATGGGAACTCATTAAACCACTTAGAGAATGAGAAAGGAAGATATATTAGTGATCTATTTTGGTTTTTTGTTTGTTTGTTTTTGTTTTGAGTTGGAGTCTCACTCAGTCGCCCAGACTGGAGTGCATGGCGGCTCCCGGTCACCGCAGCCTCGACCTGTTGGGCTCCGGCGATCCTTCCGCCTCAGCCTTTCAAGTAGCTGGAACTACAGGCGCACGCTACCACGCCCAGCTAATTTTTTTGATTTATTGTAGAGACGAGGTTTCGCCAAGTTGCCCAGGCGGATCTCGAATACGCGGGCTCAGGCAATTCACTCACCTCAGCCTCCCAAAGTACAGGATTACAGGCTGAGCCACTGAGCCTGGTCTAGTGATCTATTTTGAATCTTGCGTTTTATTTTTCACTACTTCAAATGGAAAAACATGCTATCCGCTTTCTAAAAAAAAAAAAACACCACACACACACACATAAATAAGGTAACATTTTGTTGCTATTGAGTTGTTTGCATTTCTGGATATTAGCCCTTTGTCAGATGCATAATTTACAAATATATTCTTCTATTCTGTAGGTTGTCTCTTCACTCTGTTGATTATTTTCTTTGCTGTGAAAAAGGCTTTCATTTTAATTTTAATCCCATTTGTCTATTTTTTGTTTTTTAATCTGTACATTGGAAGTCTTGTACAAAGATCTGAATAGACTTTTCTCAAAAAGAGATATACAAAGGGCCAACAGTTATATGCAAAATGCTCGATGTCACTAATCATCAGGGAAATGCAAATAAAATTACAATGAGATATCACCTCACCCCAGATAAAATGGCTATTAACAAAAAGACAAAGAATAACAAATGCAGGCAAGGATATGGAGAAAGAAGAACTAATAAACTTTAGTGAAAATGTAAATTAGTGTTGCCGTTATAGACAACAGTATGAAAGTTTCTCAAAGAAATAAAAATAGAGCTACTGTATGACCCCAAAATGTCACTCCTGAATATTTATCCAAATGAAATACATTTAGTATGTCAAATAAATGTCTGCACTATCATATTTATTGCAACATTATTCACGATAGCTAAAATATGGAATCAAGCTAAGTGTCCATCAACAGATGAGTGGATAAAGAAAATGTGGTATATTCACACAATAGAATACTATTCAACCATAAAGCAGAGTGAATCCTGTCATTTACAGCAACTTGAATAGAAGACATCATATTAGTGAAACAAGCCAGGCATGGAAAGACAAAAACCACATGATCTCATTTGGAATCTAAAAAGGTTGATACCATAAAAGTAGAGAATAAAATAGTGGTTACCAGAGGCTGGAGAAAGGAGGGAAAACAAGACATCGGGAGTGGGTCACTCTGTACAGTTACAGTTAGACAGGAGAAATAAGTTCTAGTGTTCTATTGCACGATAAGGTGACCATAGTTAATACATTGTATATTTCAAAGTAGTCAAGAAAGAATTTTGAATGTTCTCACCACAAATAAATGATAGAGTTCTAAGGTGATGAATATGCCAATTACCCCAATTTGATTATTATTGCATTGTATGGAAACAGCACACTATGCCCCATATGTAAGTACAAATATTCTATGTTAATTAAAGAATTTCAACAAAAAAGAGACACATGAAAATTAAAAATAAATAAAAATACATACTAGAGTAGAAAATAAGTTTTTGGAGAGATTGAAGAGCGATAGAACAAAATACTTAAAATGCTATGCCAAGAAAATATGAGAGTTTAGGTATAGAACCTTTAACCAAATAAAGTTGAATGGTCATGAATTTGGCCAGCTATATAGCCATATGTGACCTTCATAGGCTCTGTATTGCATGATTAGCTGAATGAATTTATTTAAGTTTTAAAGTTTAGGAAAAGTGTAGATTACAGATGGCCATTGTATTGACATGAAAAAGTGTTCACATTCTCCCACCTCTTTTTTTTTTTTGAGTTGGAGTCTCACTCTGTCGCCCAGACTGTTGTGCAGTGGTATGTCCCGGCCACCGCAACCTCGACCTGCTGGGCTCCGACGATCCTTCCGCCTCAGCCTTCCAAGTAGCTGGAACTACAGGCGTGTGCTACCATGCCCGGCTAGTTTTTTTTTATTCGTTGTAGAGATGAGGTCTTGCCAAGTTGCCCAGGCGCGTCTCAAACCCGCGGGCTCAGGCAATTCACTCACCTCAGCCTCCCAAAGCGCGGGATTACAGACTGAGCCACCGAGTCCGGCGTCTCTCACCTCTTGACGGTGACCTCACAGAAGAGCCCAAATTTATGTCTCTACTCTTGCTGGATAATCAAACTCAAAGTTAACTAATTAATTTTAATGCCATTGACATTTATAGGAGGATAATGTTTTGAAGGTTGAGGGAGATAGAATAAGAAATTTAAAATGCTGTGGCAAGAATATATGAAAGTTCAGGTATAGAACTTTGAACCAAATAAAGTTGAATGAGTATGAATTTGTCTAAGTTTATAGCCACATGTGATTTTCAGGGGCTCTATATTGCATGATTAGATGAATGAATGTATTCAGAGGTAGAATACTAGATGTTAACTTTGGCAAAATCTCGGCCCCTTTTGTGAAGAGTTTGCTGTTGTTAATCTTAGCTGAAATTAATAGGTGATGTCACTTTTTTCACCAAAGGTTTCTCTTACAACGCTACCTAAAATATCATGCCCCTCATCTGTTTCTCCTTACCATTCATCTCACACTTGATGAATTGATCTCCTAAACATAAACTTGCCATGTAACTCTCAAATTGATCGCCTAAATATAAACTTGCCATGTAACTCTCACGTTAATGGGATCATAAGCTCTGCAAAGTTAAAAACCTTGCTTTGCTCACTGCTGCAGCCTCATCATCCAGATCAATGTCTGTCGTATAGCTAGTACCAATTTGTTAAAGGAGGGAAAGAAAGCTAAGGGAGGAAGGGAGAGAGGGTCAAAGAAACACAGAGAGGGAAGAAGGGGTCAATGCATTCTTTAATCTTGCCCCCAAACCTTTAGTGCCTCTTCTCCCTCTTTACTGTCTCAGTAAAACGGCTCTATAATCCACCAGTGCATCAAGTTGGACATCCAGTCTTTGTCTGTACCTTTCAACTTTTCACATCCCGCAGATCCCATCAACATCTGGTCCCTTCAATACTCCTGCCTTCTAACTTTCTCTCACATGACTTTTCATCCTTGCCTCCTCACAGGTCATGTTGTCTTCATCTGTCACTTGCCTTATGATCACTTTACTCCTTTTCTCCACAAAATAATGATACATACTGTCGAAAAATTAATCTCCTAAATATAAACTTGCCATATAACTCTCACGTTAGACTTTTATGATTTCCCTCCTTTTTAGGATATACATAAAACCTTCATTTGGCACGTTTTTTGTTTGCATAAATTTGAGGGGTACAGGTGTAGTTTTACTACATAGATATATTGCATATGTTAAAGCCTGGCCTTCTAGGGTATCCAGCACCCAAATAATGTACATTGTATCCAATAAGTAAATTGTCACTCTTCATCCCCTTCCTTTCCAGTCTTTAGTGTCTATCATTCCCCACTCTGTGTTCATTTGTACACCTCATTTAGCTTCCACTTATAATTGAGTACATGAAGTATTTGTCTTTCTGTTTCTGAGTTATGGCCTCTAGTTGTATCAATGTTGCTGCAAAAGACATTTTATTCTTTTCATGGCTAAATAGTATTCCACTGTACATATATGACCTGTTTTCTTTATCTAATATTCTATTGATAGACACTTAGGTTGATTCTATATCTTTACTATAGTCAATAGTGCTGTTCCCATTTCTATGTGAGGTTTGAATGTTGCATACTATCTACTTTTGACTAACCTCCAGCAGTCTCTGACCTAGTCATGTTCACTATAATTTGGTTCCTATTACTGAGAATTCATGTTTGCTGTCTGTCATAGTAGGTTAACATTTTGCCTAGCTAGATCTCTTGACCTTCATAACTCAAGATGCATTTTATATGTGTGTTTGTGGCTCCTAGTAGTCCAGTTCTAATGTTTCTCCTATCAGTTTCCATAGTGTTCCATATTCCTTATGCACCAGTCACACACTCATTAAATCACTGAATAATGCCAAACTCTAAACTCTTTGATGGCAGGCACCCTATTTGTCTCATTCACTCCTATATTTCCAGTGACAAACACTTATTATGCGTACAAGTCCTTTGTAAAAAGAATAGTTAATATTCTTCTCTGAATTAAAGAATAGGTCATTTAGTTATAAGCTAACGCTTCTTCCTTCCACTTGGGCAGTTAAATTCCTGCCATTCTGAAAAAAATATTTTGCTTTTCCATGTTATCTTCACGAAATGCCAAAAAACACAAAAATATAGTAACAATTAGATTAGCTCAAAACATTTGCCATAGCTGTAACTACTGAAATCTGTTTAATGCATTTTAAACATTACATCCACCTTCTGGACTATGTAGATATCTTGTTCTTTAATGAACAGTGGAAATTGTTCACACACGTTTGGTAAAGGTCACCTATTTTCTATCAGCTTCTTTCTGTGTAATAACTGGGTGACATTTCTCATCCATGTGTGATCAATGAACATGCATATTTTAACTCACAAGCCCATTCTCTTCAAAAGTGCCACTCTTACAGGTTCTTATTTCATAACTAGATGATATTTAGTATAGGGGAACTACACTAATTCTTATTCTCTTGCTTTTTTATCTTCAGAGAAATATAATTGATAGAACAAACAACAGAAATTGGCTATTCTGTATTTGAGAATCAGTAGTCAAAAAGCACATTCTAACTAGATAGGCTTTGATCTCTTGTGTTTAAGGAATGTTCACGCTGTTATTTTAATATTACCATAATTAAACTGTATTTTATTATTTGTTCTTTATAGAGAGTAAAGTGAAATACTCTGAAAATCAATATAGAGCAAACAACAGCATTAATTCTGGAAAGTATTTCTCTCACAGATATTTAGAAGCAATCTTCCCTGGAACCATAATCCTCAAAAGGAAATTGCAGTCCTTGCAGAAACACAGTTTGGGTCATTTGGGTCCAGGTCTCCAGATTTCTCTAAAAGCCTTCGCAAGGCACAAATGACACTTTAAATAGCTTGTCAGGAAAAGAAGTGATTTTTAATGCAGATCCACCAAATATAATGTTTTTTATCAGTGTCCCTGAAGGCAAACATCTCAAAGGCAGAGATAAAATATGATACAAAGAAAAATGTTGTGACTAGTGTCTAAGGGGGGGGCATAATACTAAAATAATAGAGAAATAGATCTTGTCAAACACAAACATGAGGTACATACATTTCTATATCTACTCAGTAGTAATAATTAAGCATCAGGAATTTTTTCTTTACTGGATGCTAAGCCATTGTGTTTTTAAAACATTTTAGGGAAAAAAGTGGGTCCAATTCTACCCTAATTTACTAGTAGGAAAAGAGGAGCCCAGCCTGGAGGTAAGCAATAGTGAGTGGAAACAGTTAACATAAAAACTTTTTGATAAAATAATGAAAACATTGCATTGATTCCTTTAACAAAGTAAACCCTGTTGTGTGTGTGATGATGACTTATAATTCCCTTCATCCTGAACAACTTATAAACATATGAGAATACCAACCATCTCTCACCTTGACTCCCTTCTGGGTCTTTTTTAGTCTGGTTTTTATAGAGTCTTTAATTCTCTAAACCTAATGACAAAATATCTATAACCTATTGGCATAGATCTTCATTATTTTCTGTGTTTTTTATTGTTTTCTGTAGCAGTGTCCTACTCACGAAGTATGATTTGAGTTTGAGTAGAAGCTGTAAAGTTAAAATATTTTGCTTCCAAAAGTGGTTTATTCCATCTTTGGAGAAATCTGGGTGAACTTTTCACCATCTTAAGCAGCATTTTGTACTCCGAAGTACAAAGCTGGGCGTTCTAGTGTTTGCTAGTGAATGCTAACTTCATTCACCTCTCCAATGTCCTCTTTAGGACACATTACAGCTTGAGGTAATTGAAAGACCATTCACTTCCTTTCTGTTGATGTGTAAAAATACAAATACAAAAAAGTAGGTCCTATTTGCCTATCTGCTTGCTTCGCAAAAAACATTAAACCTTGCCAGAGTTGGTAAGCATTTCAAAATCTTGAGGATTGTTAAGGAGAGTGACTCTGCTAGTGCTACACTCATTGAAATTTTTCATAGGTTTTGCATTTTAAGAGGAAAATTTAGAATTAACAGGATTTTTGCCCACATAAAGCCATTATCAATGAAAGTTAAAGATGTCTTCAAGGATCAATCTTGAGTTTTGTGTGTAAATAACTTGTTGGATGGAGCACAACTGTGGAAATGACATGGAATAGGAAATATAATGTCTATACATCCTGGAATCACCCATTGAAATCCAACAACAGCATAACAACATGTGCAAATGGAGTAAGTTTAACATTCAGTTTGCTAGATCTCATTTAAATAGCAGAAATAGTTTGATAGGCCTTAAGCTCCTTAGGCATTAGTTAATCTCAACATTAAAAAAATGTTGAAGAATGTCAAAAATGCCTTTTTATAGCGTTATCAGACAACACAGCTCTCATGTATATATTTATGTACCATGCTCATTTGATATGTAAGATAAACTCCACATAGCTTCAACCTTGTTAGTAATTATAAAAAATGAAAGAACAGGCTAGGTGGTGACTCACTCTTGTAACACCAGCACTTTGGGAGGCCAAGGCAGGAGGATTGCTTGAGTCCAGGAGTTCAAAACCAGCCTAGGCAAAATAGCAATTCATCTTTACAAAAAAGTTTTAAAATTAGCCAGGTGTGGTGACATATGCCTGCAGTCCCAGCTATTCGGGAGGCTGAGGTGGAGGGATCACCTGAGCCCATGAGATTTAGACTGTGGTAAGTGGTGAACGTGACGCTGCACTCCAGCCTGGGCAACAGAGGAAGACCCCGACTCAAAAATATTAGTTAAAAAGTAAATAAATGCAATCAAATAGAAGTATAATGGGAAGAATAAAAATGTTGTATCTTTATTCACTGAGCCAACATTATGAATGCTTTCTTTGGGGCTTGGCTGAGAAAAAATACAACAGGAAGATGGCTTAGGTGCTAGAAATGAACACCTTGATGTAGATTGTGATTATATGGCTATACATACACATACATAATGTGATTTTTTTTTTTTTAAGTTGGAGTCTCACTCTGTCACCCAGACTGGAGTGCAGTGGCCGCTCCCGGCCACTGCAGCCTCTACCTGCTGGGCTCCGGCGATCCTTCCGCCTCAGCCTTCCAAGTATCTGAAACTAGAGGTGTGTGCTACCATGCCCGGCTAATTTTTGATTTATTGTAGAGACGAGGTCTCACCAAGTTCCCCAGGTGGATCTCGAACCCACGGGCTCAGGCAATCCACTTGTCTCGACCTCCCAAAGTGCTGGGATTACAGGCTGAGCCACCGAGCCCAGCCATATAATGTGATTTTTTTAAAGTAATGAGATAAAATTATTCTGCATGGTTTGCTAAGAATTTTTTGCAATTATAAAGTATCTTTTTAAAGTTAGACTGAGACTAATTTTGTTGCAAAAATGCATATTTTATTTAGTTATTTTTATCACAATATTTATCAAAATTCCCTCACTTGCTTCCATACTAAAAGGACATCTGCAAATGGATTAGAGACATTTACGTTTGAATGCAAATCAGGCTTCAACTTTTATTTATTTTTTTATTTTAGAGTTCTGGAGTACATGTGAGGATTTACTGTATAAGAAAATTGCATGCAGGTGAAGTCTGGACTTCTAGAGGGCCTCTCTTCTCCGATAGTGGACCTGTCACCTAGTATGTGGATGTATGCCCCTGTCCTTCCTCCCTCCCTCCCTTCTTTAGTAGTGTCCTGTCTCTGTTGTTCCCACCTTTGTGCTCATATGACCAGTGATCAGGGCCTGCTTGAGAGTAAGAATATGCGGTATTCAGCTTTTTGTTTATGTGATAGTTCGCTTAGTATGATGATCTCCAGCTGTAACCATGTTGTTGCAAAGGACATGAATTTGTTCTTCTTTGTAATATTCCACCATGTATGAGGGGGGCCTGAAAAAAACTGAAATTATCTTTTGAGGGGTGGCTGCCTTGTGTGGTACAGGCTTCCACACTAGGTAAGTATTTTATAAACCCATTGGCATTAGTGTACCAGCAAGCGTTGTTGTGAGAGATGATTTGTGAAAGAAATATCCCAAATTTGTGGCAAATAGGTGGCTGGTTCTTCTACCACGACAATGCATCTGCCCACACCATGCTGAGTGTTCAGCAGTCTTTGACCAAAAACTGCATGGCTCCATGCCCCACCCTACCTATTTACCTGATCTCACCCTGAGCAACATTGTTTTGTTTTCCTGGATTAAAAAGTCCCCAAAAAGAAACATTTTGCCTCTGTGAAAGAGGGAAAACAAAACAAAAAAAAGACAGAAGCACTAGAAAGCATCAAAAATTTCCACTGTTTAAACAGTGGAGAAAGCATCTCAATAGGAGTATTGCATCAAATAGAGAGTACTTTGAAGGTGACTAAAGTTTAAACATGAAAGAATACATACACATTTTTTAAATAAATAAATTCTGAATTTTTTGAGTCACCCTTTGTGTATGTACCACATCTTCTTGATCCAGTTTACTTTAGACGGGCATCTGGGTTTATTCCATGTTTTTGCTATTGTGAACACTGTTAGAACGAACACAAACATATGTGTGTAGATGTCTTTTTGGCAGAGTGATTTATGTTCCTCTGGACATATTTCCAGAAGTGGGATTGCTGGATTGTATGGAAGTTCAGTTTTTAGTTCTTTAGAGAATGCCACACTGCTTTCCACAAAGGCTAAACTAGCTTACATTCTCAACAATGTAGAAGCATTCCTTTTTCTTAAAAGTTATGACAACACTTGTTGTTTTTTTGACTTTTTAATGATAGCCATCCTTACTGGTGTTAGATGGTATCTCATTGTGGTTTTGATTTGTATTTATCTGCTGATTAATGAAGCTGAGCATTTTTCCCTATGTTTGTTGGCTTCTTGAATGTCTTCCTTTGAAAAGTATCAGTTCATTTCCATTGCTCACTATTTAATGGGGTTGGGTTGTTTTTGGTTTGGTTTGGTTTGGTTTTTTTGTTTCCTCTCAATTAGTTAGAGCTCCTTGTAGATCTTGTCTGTTAGGCCTTTGTTGGATGCATAGCTTGCAAGTATTTTTTTTTTTTTTTCCCATTCCATGGGTTATCTCTTGACTGTCCTGATGGTTTTGCTATGCAAAAACATTTCGGTTTGATTAGGTCCCACCTGTCAATCTTAGCTTTTGCTGAATTTACTTTTGAGGACTTGACCAGAAATTAATATTGCCTACTCTGATGACCAGGAGAGTGTTTCCTAAGTTTTCTTCTAAGATTCTTATAGTTTAATGTTTCACATTTGATCAGGAATTGGTGGTCAGTTCCAATTTCCATAAGGGTACCTCCTGCATTTTCTAAGGTTTTTATAGTTTGAGGTTTTACATTTAAGTCTTTGATCCATTTGGAGCTGATTTTTGTGTGTGGTGATAGGAAGGGGTCATGTTTTAATCTTCTACATGTGGTCGGCCAGTTTTTCCAGGATCATTTACTGAATAGGTTCTCCTCTCCCCAGTGGTTGATGGCAGAGGATTTGATGAAGATGAGTTGGTTGAAAAATTGAGGTTTTGTTTCTGGAATCTCTATCATGTTCCATTGGTCTATATGCCTGTTCTTGTACCAATACCAGGCTGTTTTGATTATTGTAGCTTTATCATAAAGTTTAAAGTCTGGGAGTGTAATAGCTCCCACTTTGTTTTGTTTTTTCTTTTTTTTTCTAAGTGTTGTTTTACCTATTCATGGTCATTTAGGTTTCCATATGAATTCCTGTATTGTCATTTACATGACTGAGAATAATGTTGTTGGTAATTTAATGGGTATTGCGTTAAATCTGTCAATTGCCTTGGGTAGAATGGACATCTTTAAAATGTTGACTTTTCCAATCCATGGGCATGGGATATTTTTTTGTTTGTGTCATCTTTGATTTTTTTGTGTCATCTTTGATTTCTTTATAGTTTTCTTTGTAAAGGTCCTTCATGCCTCTGGTTAAGAAGATGCTAAGGTATTCCATTTTTTTTGTGTGGCTATTGTGATTGGGATTGTGCTTTTTGTTTATGCTTCTGTTTGTTTATTGTTAGTGTACAGGAATATGACTGTCTTTTGCACATTTCTTTTATTCTCTGAGACTTTGCCAATGCTGTAAGTGCCCATGCCATAAGAAATAATATAGACAAGTGGGACCTCATCAAACTGACAAGTTTCTGCAATGCCTAAGAAACCATAAAGAGAGTGAGGAAGGAGCCCACAGATTGGGTAAAAATATTTGCCAATTGTACATCTGACAAAGGCCTAACATCTAAGACCTGAAAAGAACTCAAACATGCCAAAAAGAAACAAATAAATGGCCCCATTACAATGTGGGCAAAATATATAAATAGACACTTCTCGAAAGAAGACATACAAGCAGCCAACAGATACATGGGAAAAAAAATGCTCAGCCTCACTAATGATCAAAGTAATGCAAATTAAAACCACACTGAGATACCCCCTAACTCCCGTCTGGATGGTCATTATCAATAACTCAAAAAACAACAGATGCTGGGGAGAATGCAGGGAAAAGGGAACACTTCTACACTGTTGGTAGGAGTGTAAACTAGTACAACTTCTGTGGAAAACAGTTTGATGATTCCTAAAAGATCTAAAATTTGACCTCCCATATGACCCTGCAATGCCCCCCACTGGGAATATACCTGGTGGAACTCAAATCACTCTCTGAAAAGATACCTGGACATGCATGTTTATTGTAGCATTGTTCACAATAGCAAAAACATGGAATTAACCATACTGCCCATCAAAAGAGGACTGGTTAAAAAAATGTGCCACATATACACAATGGAATATTATGCAGCCATAATGAAAGACAAAATTATGACCTTCACATCAACTTGGATGGACTTAGAGTCTATAATACTGAGTGATCTATCATAGAAACAAAGAACTGAGTATAACATGTTCTCACTCATAAGTGGACCTTGAACAACTTTTGTAATACTATAAGAAAAGGATTGGCAGTAGTGGGAAACTGCCCAGGGTGGGGGGATCAGAATTGACAGTAGTGGGAATCTTCCGGGACGGTGGAGGAGCACACCTCATCAACAAGGGTACTTGAATAATGAACATTTGTATACCTAATCCTGAAAAAATAAAGTTTCACATTTAAGTTCCTGATTCATTTTCAGTTAATTTTGTGTGTGTGCATGTGTATATGGAATAGGTAGGGGTTCAATTTCTTTCTTCTGCATGTGGTTAGCCAGTTTTCCCAGCACTGTTTGTTAAATATAGTTCCCTTACCCTAATGTTTATTTTGTCAATTTTGTCAAAGAGGAGTTGATTGAAGGTTCATGATCTTACTTCTAGATTCTCTATTCTGACATATTGGTCTATTTGTCTATTCCTGTACCAACACCATGCTGTCTTGGTTACTGTAGCTTTGTAGTAATGGTTAAGTCTGGAAGTCAGCTTTGTTCTGCTTGCTGAGGATTGTTTTAGTTATTCAGGCTCTTTTGCCGGAGTCCAGCTCTGGGAGAGAGTCCGGGCTTGAGGCGGGGGAATCGGGAAGCGGCAAAAAAGAAAAGACAAAAACGACAGGAATCTTCTTCCTGGGGAGAGCTCAAGGCTCTATCCAATTTTATTTATTTTTCACAAGCTTATATAGGTTTTCCATCTAGTCCTGCACCCATAAAATGTATCTTATGTTGCCAGCCAGACACCTACATATCTCTTTTTCCAGACACAGCAAGGTTGACCTTTTGCTACTCGGTTCCCCCCCTGCTGACTCCAAGTCATTCGTGTTTTTCAATCCAAGAGCAAGAACTAGACAGCAGTTACTACCTCAACCACAGATGGAGTTTTTCTTAAGCATTTGTGAACATCCTGTTTTCCTCCTTAACCTTCTTATATCTATTTACTATTATAGCTATTCACTATTA